>JAQFVV010008973.1:0-19428 GCA_028023455.1 Epiperipatus broadwayi | reverse complement strand
CTTCGATCGTTGTGTGCCTGTTACAATATATATAACTTGAGGAGGTTAATAAGGAAAGTTCAGAATGTTAAGAACTAATGGAAGCAAGGTTTTCCAGTAACATTGACTGGTGGCTTATGTGTTGGTGTAATCTTGAAGAACCCTTTCATGTATGAGAATAAATGAGCACAAGAAGAAATAAGATTTAATATCTTTTGAATGTTAAAATATTTATTGTAACAGCCTCAAACCATTTTGTATTAGAGCAGCTTAAATACATTTTAATGACATTGAAACAATCTTTTTTACCACAGCAAACTTTTTGCATAATGAATTTATTTTACTAGTAAAAGATTTAGTGTATAGTATTATTGGAGAATAGTATGTGATTCAAGGCATAATTAATAGATTAAAATGGGATACTTTTAAGATTTTGAAAGTGAATCTATTATATTTTCAATTTTTTTTTTAATTTTGTCTTGTATTTCTTGATGCATTTCTAGATTGCTCAAATAGAAGGGGAATCCCACAAAAGAGCTAGGTTTTCTATTAAAATGTTGTGTGTGAAATTGTCCTGTGTGTATTGACCAAGCAGAAGGTTTATCCATGTTAAATTCTGGCTTGTATTTGTTAGTGTATGAATTAACAATTTTTAATAGAGTTGGGATGTTTTAAGAGGTTAAAAAATCAAAACATCAACCATGTAGGCAATACAGGAGATATTTACTTTCAAACTGGGTATGTATATGCCCGATAATTCTTTTTCTATCATATTAAGTAGGGGATTGATATTCTTACCATTAAGTGTAATATGTATTTCTCAACTTAACCATAGATAGGTGATTAAATATATTAAGGATCTTAGTATTGCTTCTAATGCTTCAACGAGGATTTTAATTGGAATTATTATTATTATTATTATCATTATCATCATCTTCATCATCACCATTGCTACTACTATGATGGCTATGACTACTAGTAATCGTCATAAATAGTTGTAGTAAACAATAGTTTAAAAAAAATTGTGTTTGGATATGAAAGATTACATTAGGAAATATTTGCACATATGAAATATAATATTTTACATAATGATACATAGTGCAATATAATTCTATAATAACCCATTTACAAAAATACAAATAACAAAAAATATAATGAATTATTGGTTTCAAACAATAACAATATATATATAATTCCAAGCCAAAAAAATAAAAATAATGTCAAAAGTATCTATCTAAAAGGAAATAAAAACAAGTTTTATTTAAAATGAAGTAAATGATAATGATGTTAATGTGTAAAAGGAAATAAAACCAACTTTTTTTGTTCCAAACAATCATAAACAAATATATTTTTATTTTTATTCTCTTGTCACATACGTACTGGAAAAACCTCATTATAAGCTCAAAAAATAATTTGAGGCATACAATCTTATCAACTATAATCAACAGCCCATTAAAACCAGCATAAATATAACCAACCAAAGCCTCATTACACACTTCAATAGATGGAGTCTGAAACCCAAGTTCCTTGACTTTCATCATTAAAATTAATCTTAATGCACTTCCCATGAATTGGTTTCTTTATCACTGAAGAGGTTTTTCTAGCATTGACCCAATATGTGGTCTGTTTTCTTGTGATATTATACATCAGTGCCCAGGACTTAAACACTGAAATATATATACCTATATATATATATATATATCAACATCATCATATCCAACATAAGATCTGACATGATTTTCTCACTTGAAAACACCATTCATAATGGAACTTTTGCAATAATAAGGCTTTCTACCTTTGTCCTTTATGCCATATGGATAGTGAGATGCAAAACTCTCATGGAATTACCCTCACCTCAAATCATACCATTGTTTTATCAAATGCTCAAAAAAATAAAGAAACATGATCAGCTCCTTGCCTCCAGTAAAGTCTTTGATGACACTTGGTCTTTAACTGCTCTATCCTTTTGCTGATTATCATCTCCCATCTACCCAGCATTATAGATTAGGCAATCTTAAAAGAAAATATTCATGTTTATATTAAAAATGCTAATACCATTAAACAAGTTTTTAGTTTCTCATATTCTACACAAAATTCTTCATTATACCCAACCACATAAGTGTATAACAATTGCACTCCCATAACATAATCTAGCCAGATGGAAAACAGAACATTAATATAATCATGTTATTGTACAATTTATTTATTTATTTTTCTTTTATCAGGATGTAATCTCTATTTATTGTTAATAAAAAATTTTGTTGAAATGAAAATAATTCTAAGTATTTGGTGTATTGATCAAACTCAAGATAATTTCATAAATGTCACAAGATTTAAATGGTTTTGATTTTATTCAATTTATTTAGAAAAAGTTTTGTGATGTTGGGTTAAATATAAAATGGCATCTTAAAAACCAAGATGATAATAACTGTCTTTACATTTAATGAAGAGATCTCTTAGATTATCTTCAGTAAAGCTGTTAATAAGTAATTTTAATTAGGGTAATAGATGAAATAAGATTATAATATGTTTGTAAAGTAGGACTTTAAAAATAAAAAAATCATAGTACACAATGAATCTATTGCAACAATAATAGGAAATGTCATTCTTTTACTTAATGGCACCACTATATGGAGAGTTTTGCCTGTTTTAATAACAGTTATGAGCAAGCATAAGAAACAATGATCATGTGATGTTTAAAAGTTTGGGTAGTAAAGCGTTACAATTTATCTTTATTACAAAAGCCAATTATTTGGGTTCCAAGTATCAAAACCTGAATTTATATATAATAAATTTATCAGAAAAAATAAGTAATGAAATAATTATCTTAGAATCAAAATTATTGATTAAATTATGTTAAACAACCTTTTTATGCATTTATTCTTGATAGAAAGGATTATGTCTGTAAAAGATATAACAATGAATATTTGTGTATTATGATAGAATCCAATGAATATGGTTAATTCATTAAGACTCTCTTTAAAAATGTATGGATGTAATATGAAGACATCTTTATATTGAATCTTTCTACATATTTTAATGCATGCAACAAATGCTTTTCTATTCCAAATAAATTTTATGTAAAGTGAGTTGACATTCTTACGAAGAACATTTGTAAAATTGAAAAAGTTTATAATTATCTGAGAGATCTTTCAGATTAATAAAACTAGCAGAACACATTTCCTATGTCCACTCCATATGTTCATGTCATTGTAACTCTTATTATTGTAAAGTTATTATAATAGTAAATGAATATAAATGGTTTGCTTTCCAGAATGGCTCAACCCATTCTGTGAGTTTATTGATTTTTAACTTCTGAATTTAAGATAATATACACCACATAGTTCCTTTGCATTTAACTGATATTTATTTTTTATCAATACACTGCAACTTTAATGTAGTTTCTTGAATATCTATCCTGACTTCTCCATACCGCAAAATTCTTTATTTTATTTATCCAACTCACATGTAGTCAATTTCTAAAACTTTTACAATTATTTGAGATCCAAATTAAGATTTTATCATTCCATTTATTATCATCTTATTTTGAAAAATGTACACCCATTTCCACTTCATTCCTTAATTCTTCTAATAATGTCAGTGGCACCTGTTTGTTCTCTCACTCATGTGTATCATTTTTAATCATTTTGTTCCTTCTAACATACATATATCAATACTTTGTTGGATGGTCTGAAGTTTTTGTATTGCCTTTCTGATAAATATCTAAATCTCAGATACACAAATAAGAACTGGTTAACACATTTATCAAAAAACCTTTATTTTTAAAAATATATGTATATTTCCTTTTATTATTAAGTTATTTCTATCAAGTGCACTCCATCCAACTTTAATTCTCTTCTTCTTCCTTTTTCTATGTATTGATTTCTAATTTAACATATCATACCATTTAAAGTATTTAAGAGAGTTGTAAATGTAACTTTAATTTTCCCATTAATTTTATCCATTATGTTTTCATCTGTATTTAATAAGGTGATCAAATTATTTGTATTCATTAACTTCATTTTATTTATCATTATATATCATTATTTTATTCTTTTGATAAAACCCATTGAATATTACTTTATTTTATTCCCATTCATTCATGTACCCTGCCCACATATGCAAATCATTTTCACCAATATTAGTTCCCACAGACTATTAGAGCATATATAAACAAATAATGCCTTAAAACTGCTTTCATTTTGTTTTTATCTTTTAACATTTATTTTTTGAGAAGGTTACAAAAATTAATTTAATAATTTATATATTTTTAAAAATCTATTGCTTTTTAATATTACCTGTAAAATAATTATTGTCATATTCTTTAATTTTAAAATATTTATAAGATTACAATTAAATTTCCAACATTTTTGATTTTTAAAGGAAATTAGAATTTTAAGAAAAGCATGCAGTTCTATTTGAATAGTAATATCCTTATCAGAACAAGTGCAATTATTAGAAAAGATATTAAAAATATTTTCGGGTTTACTTATAAAGTCACATAAAAATAATTATTAGTCACATATAATTTGTTTTACAGATTAAATTTAATGAATTTTATAAAATAAAAATGATGATTAGATGGAAACAAACAGAATAGAAACTGTTGATTTTATATAATGAAATAATAAAACAAAAATATGAATAAAAATTCCATAAAATGAATAATTTAAATTCTATAATATTAAATAGCATTTCTAGTAATTGTATACTTTATGATGTCATGATTTTTGTAGATAATCTAACATTAGTGCATTGGTTTAATGTGCATATATCATGGTAGAAGAGATCTAATTTTTATAAAAGATGTATATAAATTGATATAGTATAGACTAATTTATTTAACAGGTTGAATGCCATATATGACTGAACATGTTATTTCATGATATGTTTGTATTCACGTAAAATAATTGAATAATAATAATAATAATAATAATAATAATAATAATAATAATAATAATAATAATAATAATAATAATAATAATAATAATAATAATAATAATAATAATAATAATAATAATAATAATAATAATAATAATAATAATAATAATAATAATAATAATAATAATAATAATAATAATAATAATAATAATAATAATAATAATAATATAAAAATTTAAGCAGCATCACATTTGAATAAGTTGTAATCGTTGGATATGTCACATGATTTTTCAAGAACTGTGTAGATCAATATTAATGAAGAGTCAATTTCTTTGCATATTATAATTGGTTTTGAAAAATTAAAAAAGTAATTCTTATAAACCACTTTAAAAATGTATATTAAATAAACAATCAACTAATATTAATGCACATAGATTTTGAAAAATCACACAATATCTGCATTTTGCTCACGTACTTTGGCATAATAATAATGTCAAGCATTGGTAGCCGAGAGGTCAGTGCAGCCGCCTTGCAAGCTGTTGCTTGCAGAATGTTGTTGCGGGTTCGCTTCATGGCCGATGCTTTGAAATATGGAAAAAAAATAATGATTACAATATAATCAAAAGTACTTCTTTTTAAATATCTATATTATTGTTGTTTATTATGTATCATTATTATAATTTAAAATTCATATATATATATATATCAAGGAAATCATGTCATACATCATGTGACTTAATTTAACAAGCTTGTACTACAAATGTGTATATATATATGTTAATTCTAATATTTTCATGGATAAAATGTCATATTACTATTATTATTTGTTGTATATTCCATGTAGTGAAATAGCTAAATGCTGACATTTCAGTACAATATCAAGTACCTTCCTCAGAGCGTCCGCTTTCTCAAATTATAAAAATGTTGTATAGTGAAATAGCTAAATGCTGATGTCTCAGTACAATATGAAATACCTTTCTCAGAGCACTATATGGAATATCCTGCAAATAATATATATATATATATTGTAACGTTTTTCATTTTATTTGCAGGATATAGCCAATAAATAGATACATATATATATATATATATATATATATATATATATATATATTGTAATGCAATTTAAAATCTTTTATTGGCTTATCAATTTTACAACTATTATTGGTAATACATTGTCTAATCATCCACACTGTGTGATGGTGCTGTTTCTATGCTAAAGCACAGAAATATGCTTTTTTACAAGGTCGCTCATAAATATTACGGCCTGTAAACTATTCAAACACTAAAATGTTGAAGAGCACCCTTACCCCAACAGATTTAGCATGTTGAATATTATTAGTGATGAAGTATATGACACTCTCCATAGACATTACTCTTGACTATTGTACTGCATATGATATGAAGGACAAAAATTATATTAGAATGGATTTTTTTTTTGGTTAAATGTATTGCAATTTATGTGAGTTAGTAAAATTGTAACAAATTCTCAAACGCCCCTACTTTTATTGTCAGGGGTCACAATTCATTAAATCATGAATCGGCAAAGTTCACGATCAAATCGCGCACTTTGTGATACTTTTATGAGATCAAAAATGTTAAATGGCAGACAATCATTTGGCATTGTAGTTTTTAGATTTACGTGCTACAAAAGCATCGTAGTGGCCTTATTTCAACCAAAAAAAAAATTTACCCACCCAAAAAAACTGTCTTTGTGGTGATTTAATGAAATTAAGGCATTGTCAAATATCTGAAATGGAATGTTAATTGCAACAATGTCAAGAAGGTGTTTCATTTGCTCATGGAACAAGGTTTGAGGGCTGCTGAATCACTTTTTCACCAGAAGTACAGGTAATTTATTATTAAAGCCAGGATCAGCATACAATGAAGCATATTAGAGCTGAGTTGGAAATGTGTCAAAATGCCATTCTGAATATAAATGACAGATCTTAGAGAGGTCTGTCGAGAAAGCCTTGTTTCTTGAAAAAAAAAGTTTCTTCAAAAACAATAAAAAAGACTGGAAAAAAAGAAAAAAGTTTCTTAAAAAAAGACCGGACAAAAAAAAATGTTTGTTTTAAAAAAAAGAAAACCAGTTTAAAAAAATCAAGCAAATTCAAAAATTAAAAACATAAATCAACAAAATAAAAACAGCCTGGTAATGTTATATCTATTTGTTTTTCACTAACAACAGTGCCATCATGCAGTATTGAAGTAATGGAATCGGAAGTTCAATCCATGCTTCACAGCCTTCTATAAACTTACCAATATTGTAAACCTGGGTTAAGTTTATATCCGAGTATCAACAGGGTTTTGCATTAAATATAAAACTAACATGTTTCATTTTGTAGATTTAACACTTATTAAAGTAGCTATTTACTTTAAAATATTTCTTTTAAAATAAAATTCTGTTTGAGATTAAATTGTTATTAAAATTTCCTTTTCAAAATTTATTAATCAAACATATATATACAGAAGCGTATATATATATATATATATATATATATCTATATATATATATATATATATATGTTTAAAAGCAAAATTCTGTTGAACTAAAATGTTATTTTATTAAAAGAAATAATAAGATATTTTTGTTTTAATTTTTGTTAAAATATGGCCTATGATTTTATTTTGACATAAACCTCCTAGCATTTCTAAAGGAATGGCATGTTTCAATTAATATTCCATTCAAGGCAAATTAAAGATGGTCTTTTTAATTAAATCAAATTCGAAGTTAAAAGCAGAATTCAATAATAAGCAATTAAAGTTTATTTTTAGCAAAACGTTACTTCAAAACAAAAGAGAGTAGGGGGCTTATCAAAATCTAAAATCATATGCAAAACAATAGAAGAGTATCTCCAGAAAGGTATAAAAGGTGGGGAGAACAAAAGGCTTGATATTATTCAGATTTTGCTTTTAAAATCGGTCAGATGTTGTTCCTGAGATGATTCAGATTTGCTTTTAGAATTCATTGAGATTTTGCTTTTAAAATCAGTCAGAGTTTGTTCCTGAATTTATTCAGATTTTGTTTGTTAAATTATTCTGATTTTGTGCTCGAAGATTTATTCAGATCCTGTGCTGAGTTCCAACATGCGACCTGTTAACCAAAAGACTGTTTCTTACGAAGCTCCTCATAGATATCTGACGTCACTCTAACTCTGCCAGTTCTTATGCTAAAATATTCGTTTGACAGGTATTGAATAGATTTTTAAAAGTTCTGTAAGATGGTGACCTTTTCCGATTTATTTTACAAGTAAAAAATAAAAAAAAACGCATTTAAACCTAAACAAAGAAAGAACATGAGTTTTGATTGGTTCTTAGCATGCTCTCAGCTGAAAAAAACATTCTGATTGGCTGGAAAGAACAAAGAAACTGCCTGATCAAAGAAAATAAAAAAAAACGCTGAGATTTTCATTTCGAATATGATTTTAAAGTATTATAAAAGAATATTTTGAGAAATTACAAATTATTTTCGAGAGAATACTAAAAAAACAAAATTATTTTCGAAAAATATTGAAGATTTATGTAAAAATATTTAAGATTTAGTAAAAAGAAATATTTACTTTTCTATAACGTAAAAGTCGACCTTTTTGTTTATATTATAGCTTTTATGTTGCCGAAATTGAATATTTTAGAATAAATAAATAGCAATTTATTTTTGAAAGAACTTTCGTTCTCTTCATAACCTGAAAAATTAGTAATATACTTTTTATAAACGTATCTGAGTTGAATTTAATATTATAGGTGAATATGTTTTAACAATAGGCTTTGTCTTCAGTTTGTGAGTTGGTCAATTAAAAGATTTGATTTTTACCTCATACAACCAATAATATAATTAGCGGTTTAAAGGTTAAAAGTTCTATCAATTTGGTGGATGTGATCATGTACGGTGGCTAGGCTCATCAGCTTTGCCTGCTGTTGGGGTCCTAAATCCATCAAAATGCCAAAATGAGTCAAACCAATAGTAAACCTGAACTGTGAGCCAAGTCTGTGCCCTTCATGAAAAATGTTGCATATTTCAAATTCCTTTGTCCAGACAAATCACTCTATGTACGAAATTAAGCCACAGACGTCGAGGGAACTGGACCAAAGGAACAAGGACTGGTAACTTCATATATATCCTCAGGAACTATTACTTTACCTTTTTATAAATACCTTTTGTTAATTGTTTCTTTAACTTATATTCATAATGTAACTGTTTTTCTCTTATTAGATTTATATTTTCCTTTCGTTTGATAATGAATTTTTTACTTAAATTTTTCCCCTTCACTATTCCTCATTTTAGTGTGATATAATAAATGCTTTCTTGTTCCATTGCGGTGTAAATTATTTTTCATTTAAAAATATTTCCAATTTAAATAATATCTGTAAATTTAAATACGAGTTAAGTTTTCTTTTGTTTGTCAACTTCATCTCCTCGATAACACTTACTTTGTTCACTTTTAGTCCCATAGTTAAATATTAGTTATTTATAGATGTTTTTAAATATTTTAAAATTGTTTATAAAGCACAAAGCAATGAGAGAATGCTTTGTGAAACAGTTATTTTAATTTTGCTCTATTGATGGGACACAAGTTAATAATTCTATTTAAATTGGAAAGTAATACTTAGACCACAAAATATTATGTAATTTCCATCCGTCTCATTGTAAAATTATTTATCAGTAATCAATCGGGGAACAGCAAAGATAGTTAAACATTTCTAATATTTTAAAACTATGTTTATTAAAATATATTATTTAAACTAAAAAGCTTAAGTCTTCAAATGTTATTTTAACCTTTTATTAGCTTAACCTTTTATATTATTTGTCCAATGATCCAAGCATGCACCAACACTCAACTCAGGTTATATTATGTGCACATTTAACTTAGTGAGTTTTGTAAGTATTCTAGTGGATTGTCTTTCCCTGATGCTAAGCTGTGGGCCAGGGTTATAAATAATTTATGCGTGCCTCGGATATGTTGTTGGTTCATGGTTAAACTCGAAAATAGATGAATATGGCAGAGGCCTTAGTATTCTTGATTTTTATATCTCATATATGAGTGGCCTTGAGGTGTTTTCACCTAGTATTTGAACTGGGTTAAACCAAGATACATCATTTGCCCAGCACAGTATGGATAATTAGATGATGTATTACCCTATTATTAATTATTACTATCATTATTATCATTTCTGCAAATAACAATATTAAAATTGTATTAATATTATTGCAACATTTGATTTTATTTTCTAGCACAAAGATCGTATGTAATTTAAACACTAAATTTTTTTTTAGCATAACATATGTGCTGTACTGTTTTTTATAATATCTCAAAAATGACTTTTTGAGTATTGAAGAAACTCTCAAAGACACAAGATAGATTTTTGAAAAGGTAAGTGTGGCTGTCTTATTTTTAAACTTATATTTTAATTGTATAGGACAATCTAAAGCATGTCAGTTTAAGAGTGTGAAGATGTTTTTTGCATTCACTTTACTTCTGTTATTTGCTTTCTGTGTATAGGTATAAAGATAAGACAACTCCTGTTATAAATCAGAGACATATATCATGTGACCCAATTCTTTTAAGCTTGTTGAGAAATTGATAATCCTCATTGATTATAACCCCTGTTATCTTTTCAAAAGTTTCTACCTTTCATCTTAGTTTGAGATTTTCTTCAATACTCCACAAGACACCATTAAGATATTATAAAAGAACAGTACTGTGCATGTGTTAGGATAAAAAATCCTTACTTCTTAAATTACATACTATCTCTGCACAAGAAAATAAATTAAATGTTATATAAATTCTAATATTTCTGAGTGCTACCATGGAGTAAATCTAAAGATTTCATGAGAGTTGATATGCATAAAGAAAATAGTGGACATGAACAGAGAAACATCTTCATCCTTTTAAACTGAGATGCTTTAGATTGGTTTATGTAATTAGAAAGTAGGTTTAAAGATAACATGGCCACTCCTATCTTTTCAAAAATCTCCTTCTTGTGACTTAGTTCAAGAGTTTTCTCAAAACTCAACAAATCATCTTTGAGATATTATAAATAAACAGTACAGAGCATGTATTAGAAAAAAAAATTGTTTAAATTAATATTGTTGATAATATTACTTTATAAGATAAATTATTAAAGTAAGCCAAAATATTTTCTCCAATATAGAGTGCGTTTTCAATATGTATATAAAATTGTTTTTTTTTATCACAGTTTATATTTAATTATAAAAACACTTGTGTATATATAATTAATTTTAAAACAGTAACATATAATATAGAAAAGTGTAAAATTAAAGATGACAAGAATAAATTACTTTATTAGTGTATGCATACAATTAAAATTACACTTAATAAGAATAAAAAAATTTAATGTAATATTTAAATATTTGTGGGGGCATGAACAAATGTTTATAATACTTAAATATATTTTAAACGTAAAAGAGTACAAGAAACAAAATACTTAGGAAAATTAATTATTATTGGTAATATAAGACTAATTATAATGAGAACTTAATAATAAATATAGTAAAATCATTCATTTTAATATTTACATTATAAATATTTGTTTGTACAATAATATATATATATATATATATATATATATATATATATATATATATATATATATATATATATATATATATATATATATATATATATATATATATATATATATATTATTTCTATAAATTAATGTAATAATATTTTTAAAATATTATTTTTCATTTTAAAATAATTTCATTACAAATTTAGCACTACAAATTTTCAAAACTTTCGAGGATTGCCTCCTTCATATCATATTTTGGCAAAAATGGTAAAATTTTCCTGTAGAAAACCAAAAGAATGAAGAATTTTGAATGAAAATGATGACCTCATTAATCACATGACGCAGGCTTATAAATGCATCTCCATGTTCAGAGTTGTTTAGTCTTCTTTATTATCTGATTGCAAGTGAACTGTATTGGACTTAAAATAAAGTTTGTCATATTGGCATCTTGAAGTACAATAATAATGAAGAATAGAATCAAATAAATATTTACCTTACTTGCAAATGCATCTTAAATTTATCCTTAATGGCGAACTAAATATCTAACCATATTTATTTTCTTGCAACACACTTTAAATGGAATAAAATTTTATAATTTGGGTTTAAAAATTATTTTTCACATATAAAGTGTGATAAACAGAGTAGCCAAAATTCAAAAAAACATTAATCATAAAACATAATTTGCCAAACATTTTTGGTACTGTATACCATAATCATGGCAACATATTGAAACTTTATGGTTAATATTCAAGTGCATGCTCAGTGGAACATTAGTGTTTTGCTGATTGACAACATTTTTAGACTTCACAATAAACCAAGCCTTTTTTAACTTCTGAGCGTGCACAGAAATATTAACTGTTCAGTTCCAATATGTCACCATGATTTTGGTATGCTGTACCAAAAGTGTTTGGCAAATTGTTTTTTATGATCAATATTTTTTGAATTTTGCTACACTGTTTATCACACTTTATATGTGAAGAAAAATTTTCATTATCTGAGAGAGTTTTTGTATTATTTAATTTGGATTAAAATATAAAATTTGCAAACAAATTCTGGAGTGCTACTTTTGTTTAAACCATGTTACTGACTTATCTATTCTTCAAATATTTGCTTGGTAATACAATTACTTCAGCAGCCTATTGTTTTCTGCATCAGCATCTATGTATTGGACAATATCATTAAAAATGAATCTTAACTAATGTATTTTATCTTCATCTGGAAAAATCACTGTTATATTAATTATTGTTAAAATAAATTTTTGAAGTAATGGATTTTTTAAAAATTTATGAATACTATCCCTTAAGAGATTACTCAAGTTGATTGTTGTTTTATATATGTTCATACAATTATTTTTGTTGTAATTAATGTAATTAGTTTTTTCATATATCTTCCTTCAATTTATTTATTTAATATAATTTAAAGATCTTATATTTTTTGACAGAATCCATTTTATATCCATATTTTAAATGAATATATAACACAGCTGTATCCTTTTTACTACTAGTAGCATTATTATGTTCTTTTTCTCTTAATGTATATATTATATTTAGTAAGTGTACATAATTATAAATGTATAATAAATCAGTAACTAAGTTTTCTATTTAAAATTGTTTGATAGATTTATTTTTATTTTAAAATAGTTATTTTAAAAATAATGTTAATGAAAATAATTCATGATCTTTTTTTGACTATTTATAATTCTTTTAAATAATGTGAATTTTTGAGTTTATCATTTTAAAAAAAAACAGTTATTTTAAAAAAAAATAGAAACTATCAAACAATTTTAAATAGAAAACATAATTACTGATTTCTTACACTATATACTAAATATGATATATACATTAAGAGTTTAAAATGGTAAAATGGACAATTGAAATTTTAAACTGCATTCCAAGAGATTGTAAAAGATCCAGAAAGAGACAATATGAGATGGCAATGAGAGTTGATGGTCATGTGAAAGTCTGAGTTCGAATCCCGCATACATTACCTATATATGCAGGTTTAAGCCTATATAGTATATTGATTTACATATTGAAACATAGTGCATCAAAGATCTACCATCCCTCATATATGTATGTAAAAATGGAAAATACATGAGAAGTCAGAATGGTTCAATGTCAACATGGGTTGGATGACAACCTTGGCACTAACGTAGGCTTTGAACGTTCCATCATCAGATGTTCAATGAAATGAGAAGCTGAAGATTTGTGAGTTGGAGTAATTTGAAGCCTTTCCATTAATGTATGAATATTGGATATCTTAATATAAAGTTGAGCACTGATTGTTTATGTGTGTAGATATGATAATCTGGACCAACTGATGAGTGCTGGTTTAGCACAAAATATTTATATTGGTGATTATTTATATTTTCAAAATGTGTGTGATCAGATGGGTCTGCAATATGTGATGGCAAAGATAGTTGAGGGTCATGTTAAAGTCTGAGTTTGAATCAAGCATATATATATATATATATATGTATATCTATATATATATATATATATATATATATATATATATATATATATATATATATATATATACCTGTATAGTATATATATATTTATATATGTATAAATAAAAAGATATATATATATATATATATATATGGTACTCATCTTATAGCTAAAGACACCATTCTATGGTGCAGTTTTGGTGCCAAAACACATAAAAATGCTGTTTCTGTGCCAACATGTTTGAACCCGCATTTTCTATAATACAACTTTTTTGTTGTGCTACAGAATGCAGGCCGCTATGTTGCGTTGCAGTACAGCATGTATGTTGCATCGCAGCAATTACATTTTCCGAATTCACACGGTTTATAAAATAGTTACAGCTTGATGAGAGAGTTTATATTTGAATTGGATGGAAATGTTGTTTTCATTGGATTTTTTTTTATTTTAAAGTATTGAAATGTTCAGATTTTTTAAAGTAATAATTCTAAGACTTTTTACAATGTACTGTATTGAAGTTTTAATTGGGAAAATGTTAAATATCTATGTTTTTAGTGAGTTGCAATTAGATAACGCATCAAGTAACGTACTGTTCATAACATTCCACAAGACAAAGAAGAGCTGTACCAAAAAAATATACAGTAAGAAAAGTACAAATATACACGATTTTTTATAAATTTCATAAAAAGCAAATATTATAAACATGTTTAATAAGTAAAAAAGACATTTATATGTGTTTGTTGTTATTTAAAAAATTTTGAGTTTCTTTATTTTCTCCAAGTACGGTTATGATTTTGAATTTTTTTATTTTAGCATTACAAACAACAGAACATTAACCCTAAAACTAACCCTAAACTTAACCCTAAAACTAACCCTAAACCTAATCCTAAAACTAACCCTAAACCTAACTCTAAAACTAACCCTAAAACTAACCCTAAACCTAACCCTAAAACTAACCCTAAACATAACCATAACAACTTTTACTTTTTATTGTCATTTTATTTGAAGTAAAACATATCCGTAATATCTATTTTTACTTAAACTGCAACAAAAAAATAGTCATAACACAAGTAAAAAAATATCCGATAGAAAATTGATAAAAAAAAAGCCATAACACAAGTAAAAATATATCTGATAGAAAATTTATAAAAAAAAAGCTATAACACAATTTAAAAAAAATACAATAGAAAAACACAAATCAAATTGTAATTTGTTGATTTTGTTTTACATTTATTATTATTTCAATTGTATACGATTTTGTTTTGTTTTTATTTTCGCATTACAAAAAAGCACAGAAAAATTATTATAATCAATGGCCCGAGAATGGTCATATTTTATAGTTTTAATGTGAAAATGGCACCATCCAATGGTATCTTTATCTATAAGACAAGCACCATATATATATATTAGTAATGTTTGCAATATTTATTACATTAATATATCTCTAAAACATTTTTATTTTTTCACTTACCTTGTGAAATACAAAATAAACATTCAAATATGGTTTTCAATCAAGTTGTGTATATACTTATAATTTTTCTTTCTAAATATTGCTTTTATCCCATACTTAAATCCCAAAAGAATTTGGCTTTTTAATAAAAAATAAAGATGTATTTTTATTTATAATCATTTTTGAAGTTTTATCTAATTTAATTCTTGCTATATTTTGATTAACAAAGTCAGAGTTACACTACCAACAAGTTTAACCTGTTCCAAAATACATTAATGTTTATCACTAATTATTTATTAAAAAGTGATTATCTCCATCCCAGATATAAGCGTTAAACTCCAGTAAAAAAATTGTCTTTTTTTAATAATTTATATCATTAGATTTTAATATCGATTCTAAAACATTATTATTATTATTATTATTATTATTATTATTATTATTATTATTATTATTATTATTATTATTATTATTATTATTATTATTATTATTATTATTATTATTATTATTATTATTATTATTATTATTATTATTATTATTATTATTATTATTATTATTATTATTATTATTATTATTATTATTATTATTATTATTATTATTATTATTATTATTATTATTATTATTATTATTTTGTGTTAACTATTGTTGCTTTATATAGATCGTGAACAAGTATCATTTTGGATTTTATAGCTGAACTTGATGTGTTATTGTCTGATTTACATACTACTTCAGTAATTTTTATGGGAGATTTAAATATAGATTTATGTAATAATCTACATGGGCCTACCGTACGATATTTGAATTTGCTTTATAGTTATGGTTTAATCAAGCTATTTTTTCACCTACTCGTATTACGAAATCTTGTCAATCAATTTTGGATCATATATTTGTCAGATTAAACCAGAATCAAAGTTATGAATCATCTGTACAAAATATTTTTATTTCGGATCATTTTGCAACTGTGTTGAGGTTATTAAATTGTAGACCACATGTAAATACTCATTTATATATTAATAAGTTATCACATAATAAACTAAAAATGTTATTATCTGATCAGAATTGGGATTATGTTTTTGCTCTGCATGATGTTGATTCAGCATTTTTAAAATTTCAAGATATTTGTAAATCTTTAATTGCAAAATCTATGGTTAGTTTTAAATTGACTAGCAAAAACCGCAAGCGCTCAGCCTGGATAACGAATGATTTGATTGGAAAAATTAATCAAAGAAATCATTTAAAATGTTTGGGTGGAGATTTGTTGACTTTGAGGAAATTGAATACTGAGATTAAATCTGATATTCGGAAATTAAAATTTCAATATTATCAAAAATATTTTAATGATAAAAATATTTCTTTGAAATGGAAGTTGATAAATTCTATTGTAAAGAAACCTTTGTCAAATCAACTTAAATTTATAAAACATAATGATAATTTGATTGAAGTAGAAAATAATGAAAAATGTGTTGCTGACTTGTTTAATAATTTTTTTTCAGATCTATCAATAGATAGAACACCAGTACAAGAATTGTCTTTTGCTGATTCTTGTGTAAATTCTTTTTTGTGTACAGATGTTACTGATTTGGATTTGTCTGGTAAAATTGATCTCTTAAAGAATGTTCATTCAGCTGGTCTAGATAAGTTAACACCAAAGATTCTTAAGGAAAATAAGTCAGCTTTCATACCTGTTCTTGTTTATTTGTTTAATCTTTCCTTAAATGTTGGTTTGTTTCCTACTTGTTCGAAGGTTGGTTTTATTACACCTGTTTTTAAAAAGGGTGATCCTGTACAGCCTGACAATTATAGACCAATATCTATTATATCTGTAATATCCAAATTGTTAGAGATAGTGGTTAAAGAGAAAATGATGTCATTTTTATCTAAAAATAATATTTTATCTGAACATCAATATGGATTTATTTCTGGTAGAAGTACCTTGGACACTTTCTATAGTCATGTAAACAATTTGACAACTTCACTAGATAAGGATTTTAAAACTGTTGCTATTTATTTAGACTTGTCTAAGGCATTTGACTCTGTATCTCACAAAATTTTACTTAAGTGTTTATATTCATATGGTTTTCGTGGTGGATTTATTTCATGGTTTGCGAGTTACTTAAAGGATAGAAAACAAGCAACAAATATTTCTAGTGTTGTAAGCACTTTTATAACAGTTAACCATGGTGTACCACAAGGTTCAGTTTTGGGTCCCATTTTATTTATAATTTATATAAATGATTTATTTTCTTTACCTTTAGAATCTAAGATTTATGGTTTTGCAGATGATATTGCTTTATCTTATGCTGCAATTTCATATAATTTTGTTGAAAAAATAATTAATGATGATTTAATCCTAATTAGTAAATGATTAGCATTTAATAATTTATCAATTAATCTGAGTAAAACAAAAGCTATTAATTTTTCTTATAGGTCAAATATTCATTTGCTTAACATTACTATTTGTAATAAGTATTTTTGGCATTGTAATAGCACTTGTACTTGTGCTAACATTTCTTTTGTTGATAATATTTGCTATCTAGGTATTTTTATTGACTCCAGACTATCTTGGTCAAACCATATTGACTTCCTTTGTTCTCGTTTATGTAAATTAAATTATATGTTTTTCTACTTATCTAAATTTTTTCCTCGGTCAGCTTTGATTACTTTATATATTTCTTCTTATCAAAGCTTATTATGTTATAATATATCAGTTTGGGGGAACTGTTCTACTTTTGCAATGACTACATTGTCTGTTTTACAGAATTATACAATGCGTATCATTTTTGGTAGATCATGTGCCACATCTGTTAAAGATATTTATGCCACTTTTAATATACTAGATGTTTTCCATTTGTATAAATATAGAGTGATTCTTGATATTTATTGTAGGAAACTTCATTTGGATACTAAATCTTCTGTTGTAAATACTCGTTTATCTACTAAATATCAGCTAGCTTTACCTAATTTTCTTAAAACATCTAGTAGGAAGCAATTTAGTTATAATGGTCCTAAATTATTTAATATGTTTATAAGAGATTGTTCTGTGAATTTAATGAGCACTAGTTATTTGATTTTTAAAAAGCATTTATGGCACTGGTTATATTATGCTAAGCATTAGTTTTATTTTGTTTATTTTATTTTATTTTTGTTTATACTGTATGTTATGTTGTAATTATTTACTACTGTTATTGAATTTCCAAATGTAATATCTGTATAATTTTAATATTTTATGTTATATATATATTTTTGTATTTTATTAGTGTTTTTTAGTAAATACTCGTTTATCTACTAAATATTAGTTAGCTTTACCTAATTTTCTTAAAACATCCAGTAGGAAGCAATTTAGTTATAATGGTCCTAAATTATTTAATATTTATTTATAAGAGATTGTTCTGTGAATTTAATGAACACTATCTTATTTGATTTTTAAAAAGTATTTATGGCACTGGTTATATTATGCTAAGCATTAGTTTTATTTTATTTTATTTTTTTTTTGTTTATATTATATGTTATGATGTAATTATTTACTACTGTGATTGAATTGCCAAATGCAATATCTGTGTGATTTTAATATTTTATGTTATATTTATACTTTTTTTTTGTATTTTATTAGTGTTTTTAGTTGTTACATTTAAATTCCTCACACAAGATTTTTCTTGTATGGAATTTATCTCACTGTATTATACATTTATTGTTTGCTTCATAATGAATAAATAAATAAATAAATAAATAAAATTATTATTATTATTATTATTATTATTATTATTATTATTATTATTATTATTATTACTATTATTATTGTTGATTTAAAAACTGCCCTAGAGGCATTCGGGTTGTTTCTCGGAAGCTGTCTGGCTTTAACGGTGATGGGACGGGGAGGTGGAAGACGACGGTTGGAGCCGCATGCGTCGCGGCTCGGATCTAGTTTTTTTAACCTCCCTTCAATCCTGTCTCGTTTCGGCCTTTCACTTTTGGGAGCACCCGTTTGCTTACCTGGGGTAGATAAAACGCTAACGAGAGTCGGGGGTAGTGGACGTTACTCGTGGAATGGGTGGGCGCTCCTTAGTGGTGCGTCCCTCTTCCCGGTTTCGCTTTCTGCTTTCCTCGTCGTCTCGCGCCACCGGCTTTTCGAGTGCAAAA
>JAQFVV010008972.1:0-19431 GCA_028023455.1 Epiperipatus broadwayi | reverse complement strand
TTTACTTTACAGTTGGTTACGTATTGCTAATTAAGGATTAAGATATATAATTTTAGGATTAGTATATGTTAGGAGAATAAAGTGATAAGTATAATTAGTATTTTATAATAATATTTATAATTGATTAGATGTTGATTATAAAATTAAAATAAAATTAAAATAAAAATTTTATTATTAGAAAATTATTATATTTTCATGTGGTATCTGTAATATGATTATTCTTTGAAGTTAAATACTATGTTGATTTTAAGTTAATAAAACAATAAATTATAGAAATGTGGCAAATAATTATATTATAATGTGACCATATCCAATTCTTGAAATATTTTTAAATGGATATTTAATATTATATATTATACTGCAAATTGTCTGTGGGTCATAGGTGTAAAAATAAATAAAATATGACACAATTTTATTATCCAAATTTATAGAATCTATTTAATAGCTTTAAGTAAGCTGGAATTTTGGGGGGAGTACCTATTATATGATTGGTTGTAAAAGTGAGATTGAGTGGAGATCGGAAGGTTGAGCGGGGAATTGTTTTTTTAAAAAATTAAAAATAATAAATTTTTATATTGTTGGAATTGAATTTTAAAAAAATATAAAAAATGGACAATTGGAGATAAGGATTTGGGAGTTAAAATGTCCAAGTTTGTTGTAGAAGAAGTAATAGTTATGGGGAGAGGAGAGCAATAGAAAAATCTGGAATTTCAGAAATGCAGTATTGGAAAATACTCAGAATATGGAGAGTGAAATAGAGTAGGAGGAAGAGATAATTTTCAAAACTGTAGGAAAAGAGTAGTGACAACCTGAAAAAGATGCGGGAAACATTCTGGTTTTAAAAAAATATTTTAAAGTCCAACTGATTCAGAGTATGAATTTAATGGAGGTATAAATATGGAAAAAATGAAAGAAGATAATAATATTAAGTTCAGTGTCTTTAAAAGAAGAAATAAAGGAGGATAATAATATTAGATTTGATCTTGAGAAAGAATGAAAAAATGAGTATAAATATGGAAGAAAGAAAAAGAAGATAACCTAATGTGGGATTTGATTCATTAGCGAAATTAAGAAATTGAGTTATATGGAAAAAATGAAATGGTAAGTTATAAAAATAATATTAGATTAGATTCTTGCAAAAGAAGATAATAAGTTCTAACAAAAGATGAGATTAAAAATATGAATAATAACAATGGAAGATAGAATGGATAGTATAGACATAAGATTTGATAAGAATGAAGAAGTAATTAAGTCTCTTCAAATTAGAAATACTAAAAGATAATGATAGAAAATCAAGAAAGGCAAAAAGAGAATTTTTTTACTTGAGTTTTTCAGAAAACTCATCAAAGGACTCAGAGATCAGATCAGCTGCAATCTATCACAGACTCAATGCAAAATCAATAACAATAGCCTAACCTAAAAACATTGAGGAGATTACAAATAAAAGTTAATATGGAAATTAGTGGTGTGGGGAACCAAGTTAGTAATATTAATGAAGATATCAAGGATGTTAAGAGTGCCATAATTCAGACTTCAAAAGGGGCATAAAAAATAAAATAGATCAGGAATTAGTAGAGAAATTTAAAATCTCTAGATGTCAAAAGAGGTAGGTGAAACTAAAACCGAGTCGAGAAGTTGGAGAAAATATAAAACGTATTCAAGAAAGATATAAAGGAGTCATGCGGATACTGATAGACTAAATTAATGACAAGTATAAAGAAATTTTAAGACAAGAATCTAGATGGGTTCAGAAAAGTGCAAAAAGGATACTCTTAAACAGGTACTTGAACAAATGAACTAGAAGGAAATTTCAAGCAGAAGTATATGATCAAATAGAAATGAAGAAACATAGGTAATGCCTGAAGGCTTTAGAAATATTTTCGGGAAAAACTTAATTGTCGTAAAGCCTCATGTGACTATGTTGATTCTTCACCCTAATAAATAATATAAAATTAGTCAATCCAAGTAGTAATAATAATAATCAGTCAGACAATACTCTTGTGAAGGAGATTGACCAATAGACTATCTCGAAAGTAATTAGTGATGAGGTTGGTTCAAAGGTAATTCTGTGGCTTCTTCTAAGTTTTATGAAAGTTAAACCATTTAAGGGAGATACTGGAAAATCCCTCGGGTTTCTAACTAGTTTGAATGGTGTTTCAAGTATGTTCTTTGTCTAGAAGGAAGTAACAGTAATGTAGCAATCATTTATCAGAAGTGGCTAAAGATTGTGGCAATCTCTATTTGAGGAACCCATAACGTGTGGATGATTCAAATGTTTTCAAATTGCCTGGAGCTTTTGGAACTCCAACAAACAGGATTACATTCAGATCAAATTACCCAGGATAGTACCAAGTTAGCAAAGGCAGCTCCAATTTTCCAGGAGTCAACGTTCTTTGAGTTTTACTGCTTATCTCTGTGTCGAAGGGATAAATTTCAGAATACTTACACAACTTACCAAAGTATGATGATACAGTTATTAATAGCTCTACGTGGGACATAGAGGAAGTCCCGAAATATTGGAGCTCTGGAAGTAGCAGAGTTATCTATGTGGATATAGAGTGATAAGGGATGCAAAAGGGATAATTACCTTTCATTAGCAGTCTTAGTGTCAATACGGAGTAAAATCTCTTGGAGGCTTTGCAAAGAGAAGTTTTAGATATAAAGGTAGGATGAGAATGTCTCCATATTTTAAGAAAAACTGTACAGTGTAATACAAATAGGGATAGAGTAATGATTTTCATAATCAGCCGTCACAAGTGATGGACCACCATATTGAAGAGACCAGCTAATAAAACTAATAGTAAGAAGTTAAATTAGAAAGGTCTTTGTACATTAGTTCCTCTTTGCAAGGACCTGTTGCTAACAAAATGGGGAACGATCAGATGTGGATGCTGAATACTTTAGATCTTGATATTGATTATTTAGAGCCCTTTACTATAGGCGAACCACCAATAACTTATCAGTGTCCCATTGTAATTTTGCATATAAATAGTATTAGAGTTGAAGCCCTAATTGACTCTGGAAGTCAAGCTTCCATATTGTCAGAGTCAATGTATCAAAATCTGGTGAGTGTAGAAAGGGATATACCTTCATTGCCAGTAAAACAAATTCAAGTAACTTTAGCAAATGGAAAGAGGACAAAGTTATCAAATAAACAAGTCCTGGATTACCTTCAAAATAAATAATACAGAATTTGGGCATGTTTTTCTTATTATGCCTGGTTAATACATGAAGCCATATAGGAGCTGACTTCATGATTTTGAATAAATGTCAGATAGATTTTCATAATAGGATTTTTATTTGTAAGAGAAGAAAGGCTTAATTTTGAATATGGTATGCATAACCTTTCTAGTCAATTACTATGCATACAGAATAGCTACTACTTGATGACCAGCATAAAGGCTAAAATTGAAGCATGTTTATCCAATAAATTCTGAATTGGGTGAAAATTTATATCAATTAATGTATAATTTTAAGAATATAATATCTCAAAAATTCGGGTATAAAAAAGGATATACCCATAGAATAAAATTGAAGAGTAATGATCCTTTCCATCAAAAGATGTACCCAATTCACTTACCAATATAAGGATGAGGTACAGAGTCAAATTGACAAAATGCTAGAGTGGGATATAATTAAGAAATGCCCCTTCTCCTTACATTAAACCCATTGGTTATTGTGAAGGAAAGAAGGATGGCAGTGAAGTAGAGTGTACTTGGATGCTCGTATATTAAATAATGTAACTATACCAGAACGTGACATTCCTCCACCTGTACATGAGCTCTTAACTAAAATTTCACAAGGAGGTCAATTTTCTCCACATTTGACCTGGCAGCTAGTTATTGGCAAATACCACTGCATGAGAGTGATCAGCAATATACTGCATTTAGATTTCAAGGCCAGTCGTATGTTTTCAGACGGATGCCTTTTGGTCTCATTAATAGTGGTGCTGGTTTGACTCGGATGTTTGAGGCATGATTTTTTCGAAACAATTGAAAGAGAAAATCATCATGTAAGTGGATGATAGAAGTTATTGCTTCTGATAGTTTACATGAGCATATCCAACATTTAAAATTATTTTTGTCTGAGTGCTGGGATGCAAAATGTTAAAATTAATATGGAAAAATGTTCAATAGCAGCTAAAAGAAATTACTTTTCTAGGTCATTTAATAAATGAGCATAGGAATCAACCCCATCCTGAAAAAGATTGCAGCTATTCAACGTTTTCCCATCCCAAAAAACAGTAAAACAGTTAAAATCATTTTTCTAGATTGTGTAATTATTATAATAGGTTTAACAAAAATTTCATGGAAGATACTATAAACTTATCTAAATTATTAAAGAAAAACTGAAAAAATGGAAATGGACTGCTTGAACATACCATGAATTTAATATAATTGGAGGTAAATTTTTTAAAACGTATTTAATTTTAATGTATCCTGACTTTGTAAACCTTTATGTGCAGACAGATAGTAGTTACTATGGTTTGGGAGTAGTGTTGTATCAGCTCGATGAGGATCAGGTACCTCTTGTGTTGTACTTCTTAAGCCGTCATTGAAGAGGTGCTAGGGTTTAATTACACTAATACTGAAAGGAAACCCTAGCTGTTGTTTGGGCTTTTTTCAGAAATTAAGCCAATTTTTATTGGGATCAGAAGTAATTAGCTGACCGACCATAGAGAGCTTGGAGTTTTTGAACAAAAGCTACCTCAGTAATGAGGAGACTTGTTAGGTGGAGCTTGTATCTCCAACAGTTCAACTATAGAGTTATCTATATTGAAGGGAGACAGAATATCCCTGCTGATATTCTTAGCCGCCACACCTATTTGTCTGTTGATCCCAACATCCTAATGCTCAAAAAATAATTATTAGTAGTGTGGATGTGGATGGATGAATCTATAGTAGATGATTATGAAATAATCTCACTATGATTCAAGGTCAGGATCATAAATTAAATAGAATCATGACTATCTTAAATAATCATGATAATAAAAATAGTAAGAATAAAAGTATAAGAAGGATTTTTAGCAAGTATAAGATGTATCAGAATTTACTTATGTATAATTTAAATTCAAATTCAGGGGGAATCATGGAGGATAGTTGTACCTGACTCCATGATTGACAAATTAATTATGTATGTGCATTGTAGTTATGGTCACTACGGTGCACCAGAAATTATGTAACTGTATTAAAATCTATTTTTATTGGATAAGTGTATAAGCATGTCATAAGGAAAATTAAAACATGTTCTACTTGCTTGAAGTCTAAATATTGTAACAAATCATATGTTGGGGTGATGCAGCCAATTATTCCAATCAAGTTAATGAATTGTTGGCTGTTGATTTTTATGGTCATTTTACCACCATTTAAACAACAGAAATTTATTTTAGTAACTTATGATGTATTCAGTAAGTTTGGAGCAGCATATCTTGTGCCTATGTGTGCACATTTTGTTATAAATTCATGCTGAATTATCAGTTTCCATTAGTGGGAAAACCAAAAATTATATTAACAGATCATGCTACTGCTTTTTATATCGAATAGATGGAATGAGTGGAGTCAAGGGCAAGACCTCAGAACATGTTATGAGCTCATAAGAAACCCTCAATCTAATCCATGCGAATGTGTTATGTGGGGCTTAGTCTAGTGTTTAGGGTGTATGTAGCTGATAATCGTCAGAAGTGGGTGAAAAAACTCCCTGAGGTTATTAACTATATTAAATAGTACGTATAATGAGTCCACTGGTTTCACTCCTATTCGTTTGCATTATGGGAAGCCATGAGCCCCTTATTAATTAGAACGCCTATACCGATTGTAAGAGAACCAATTGATAGGGATGAGGATAATAATCAAGCTAAAGTAAAGCTTCCTTATTATGGGTGCAAAAGAGTAAAGAAAGCCCATAATAAACCACCATCCATTTAAAATTAATGATTTAGTTCTGATTAAGACACCTCATCTTAAGTAACCTTACAAAGAAATCAATTTAAAAATTTCTTTAGTCTATATGAAGGTCCATATAGAATATCTTGCAAAGTAGGGGAGAATGCGTTTATGTTAACTACACCAGATGGGGAAAAGGGAACTATAATGCCAGAGCCTAATTCCATTTCCATCTGAGATGTGAGGTTATAATTTCAAAGTAATATGAATAAATATTTTAATGTCATGTTTAAATATAATGCTTGACATAAAGAAATAATTTATTATATAATAAATTAGCATAGTGAATAAAGTTTTAGTTGAAGAAAGTTACAAAATATGTAAATGACAGTTTAAAAAGAAATAAGTTTGTCAGAATGACTAAATAAAAGTGGAATTAGCTATTACAATAGATATTTTAAAGCAAAAAGCTAAATAATAAGGTTAGAGAGTATAAAACTCATATGTTTAAAGTACCTATAAGTGGATCTTATGAAGGATTAATGTATAATATGGTAGTGATCATAAAATTGATTAATCTTAAGGGATCAAGTTAATCTCTTTAAAAGAGAAATATGTAGATTTGTTAAATGATAATCTATAAGATTGCTAATGAAATTAGCAATAAGTTATAAATAAAATACATAGAGTAGTTTAAAATATAGTATTAACTATAATAATATGTATTTTTAGTAGCTTATGTAAAGGTGTATTTAAAAGAATTTAAATACTTGGTATTTGTAGAAATATTAAAGAAATGAAGGTAACCTAATTAAAAGATAAGGAAGGAGAAGTGAAACTTAATCCATAAAGTAAAAGAAAGTCATTGTAGTTTATTTAAAAGTGTTTTCTTAGTGAGATTTAAAATGATATTTCAATACTTTATAAAACTTTGTGATAGAATAATTTATTATAATGTTTAGATGATAAGAAAGATAAAATTGATCAATGTGGAGTAAAGATGTTAAAGATGAATGTTAAATTTAAAATTTTATCTGAAGGAGGGGAATATGTGCCCTTTTGTATGGGTCACCATTTAAGTTTTGTGCTAATCTAGTAGAAAATATTAAATTTAAGAAGTATTTTAAAAATGTGATGTTGACTTTACTTGTGGTAATGTTACCATAAGTTTAATTAGATCAATCTATGAGTATTTGATATGTGAATTGTGTTGGTATTGAGAAGATATTTAAAATGATGATGATTATGATGTACTACTGCATTAATAAATTTAATAACAAATGTTTAAAGCTAAAGTATTTAAAAGACAAGTTAAAATTAGACAAAGATATTTATTTAATTTAAAATATATGTTAAAAGTGAATAGAAATCTTTTAAATTATAAGTGCTTAAATTGAGATTAATATTTGATTTTAATCATATCAAATAATTATTTTGAAATCTGATATAATATCTTATTTATTTTTAAAAATAAATATTTATTTTAAAAAGCAATTGTTAAGTTATTTTTAGATTATGGGAAGCGTTTCTTGTATTGTAAAAAAACAGATGTTAATTAAAGACACACACACATGCTTGGAAGCTTTCTCATAAAGTTGAAAAAACTATTTTAAAATTATGTTGTGAAATTTATAAATAATACGTGAGTTATCACGAGATAAAAATAAAAGATATTAATGTAGAGTATTAAATCTGATTTTTAAAAATATTGTCTTAAAAATGTAATAATATTAAATATTAAATAAGTTATTATTTTATTTTTAATAGTGTGTTAGTAAATATGTAAATAAGCTAGAAAGTTTGATTGTTTAAATGTACCAATCAGAAGAGGAGACTCTTCCAGTATAAAAGCTGGATTCAATTGTTGAAGGGGGCTCTCTCTCTGTAATTAAATTTCGAAGTTAATCGTGCTATTGAGAAAATAGCCAAGTAAATTTATAAACGCTCTTAAAATCAGTTGTAAAATCATAAGAGTGTTATTGTATATAATTTTATGAAATTTTAAATGATAAGTATGCAGTAGAAACTTAATAATTCCCTATTGGTCTTCTCAATATCGAAACTTAATTTACGTACGAATAATCATGGGAACATCACGTATTGTAGAAATATATCAGAAACTTTACGCTAGAAAAATAACAGACACTGGATTAGTACATAAAACTACGAGATGGAGAAAAGTAGTATTTTGGACTATAAATAGTATTAAAAAGTTTGAATTACTATTGTCTATTATAGATAAATATTTAATAGAAATATGAATATTTTTATAGAAAGAAAGTATTTTTGCAGATTTTTAAAAAATAAAATGTATATCTTAAGTAAAGATATAAGAAGCAGTAATTTTAATAAATACATGCCTTGTTAAGTCTTTGTGCTTAAAAGACTAAATATTGACGATTTGAAAAGGCAAATAGATTATAAATATGATTATTTAAAATCGTAATATAATAAAATTATTATATTGAAGTAATCTAAAACGCTGGACGTTATAGATGGAAAAATAGATTCTTACCTAGATATATTGTTTTGAAAAATGCGCAAGTAATACATGGATGTCCAAATCAAGTCAAACTAAGTCAAGCAAGCCAAGTTGATTAAAATAATTCAATGTAAAAATAATTTATAAACTATAAATTAATTTAGAAATAATAATTTTAAATAATAATCTATGAAGAACTGGATCCAGAACTTATAAACTATTTTTAATTTTATTTTGTTTTCTTATGGGAACTTATTTTTTTTAAAAAAAGAACGTTACCATTTTTTTATATAAACTTTCAAGAAACACGTGATACAACGGAACAGGAAATAGTGTTCTATTGACTTTATACGTAGGATATTTGTTGGAACTTTTATGGTAGAACAAAAGTCGTCACTGGAATATGTAATATGAACTTTTATTTTATTTATTTAACATAAAATTTTAAAATATTTTTAAACTATTAAAAGTAGGTTAGGTACATTTATTAAATAATAACTAAAAAATAATATAATAATTAATTACATAAATTTATTTTATAATTAATATAACACGGAATATTCTAATGAATGTTTATGAGTGTATATGTGAATGATTTTTATTTTATGAAGCTGTGAATTCCGAAGAAGGCTGGATAGCAGATTGGACATTATTATTATTATTATGGTAAAAATATTGTATAATGATTTTTAATGAATTTAATATGTTTTTCTTTAGATCAACTGAATATTATGTTGTTGTAGAATGAATGGATAGATATTTTATGAAAACACATACATTATATTGACAACGAACTTTATTAAAATATGCATAAGTTTTGATTTATAATATCAACATGATACAACATTACGTAAGAAGCTTAGAAATAATTATATGATTCTTTCGTAAATAATTTTGATATTATATTTATGCTTAGTATTAAAATGATGTTTATTATTTATCTTAATAATTATTTTATTTTTTTTTTGCAATTTAGAAAAGGATTTTAAAAGTCTATATTTTTTTTTTATATTTTGTTTTATTAAATAAGTTAAGTTACGTTTAGGTAGAAGCTTATATTTAGATTGAAAAGTTTACTAAGTATAAATGATGTAATATAGGTAATTTGCATAACAAATATTTTGTTTGAAGTTGATGTTTGTTTTCTGGAAATTTGAGATAAGTTTAGAAGATAGTTTTATAAATAGAAAATTTATTAGAAAGGATTAAAATAGAACATAAAGTAAAGTAATGATTTTTACATAGAAAAGAATCATAGAATTTATCTAAGGTAATGCTTTATGAATCTTGAATTGATAAATAATTAAATAATAATATTTGAACAGTACAGATATGTAATGCATATTTGATAAAACATATAACAGGAATTACATTAAGTAAAGTATAATTACAGTCAATTATTTGTTTTACATTACAAAGATACATTAATTTTATAAAGTTATTAAGCAATGCTAATAATAAAGTAAATATATGATGATACATTATAAATGGTAATACTTAATTAATGTAGCTATTTAATTAGTAGAGCTTCATTGTTTACACATGCTACATAGATAGTCTTGACATATATTATTATTTGTAATAACTAAAATACATACTATTTATTTTAAAATCTAAGTTTTGAAAACACACTGTAATATTATAATATGGCTTTTGAAAGAATGTATAATTTCTTATGAAGTACATGATTTAATAACAGTGTAAACAGATTGTATTATTATTTTCTTACTTAGTTCAGTTTCTATTTGTTTTCTTAAATTCTAAAACTGTAAATAGTGTAAATAAATCTTATTTGAAATTTATTGTAAATAAATTTGTTAATTTGTTTTAAAAGTGTGTCGAGTTTCATTATTTTTCACCACAGCATTTTGACATCAGATGATTTGAAATAAACATAATATTTGCACAAAATGAATTTGTTATTATTATTTAGAATTGAATACCATATTTGCTTAACATTATTTTATAAGAATTGATTGACATGAACATAAATATTACAATGGTCATAAGATGATTATAATGCACATTATAAGAATACAATATTGTTTATTGCCACAGATTATTAAGTATAAGATTTTGATCTATTTTAAAATGAAGATACCATATAAAATAAAAAATATACATATAATTGTTTATTTATTTAATGATTGATTATATCATAGAAATAGGTGAGATTAAATTACACTCTAAGATTAGTATTATTTATTATTATTATTAAAATAAGTTAGGTGTATTTAAGTTTGATATAAAATCCCACATCATACTTATTTACATGAGTTATTATTATTTTAAAACAACTTAGAAGAACCTGAGATTATTTAATTATATTTTAAGTTAAAAGTTATATTTATTTTAGTATTGTTAAAGATAATTTCTTTCATTTAAAAGTCATAAGAATGCTATAGATGTAGTGGTAAGATAATAAGGTAGTGGTAGTATTCTTATGCCATTGAGACGGTATCTTAAGAGATATTGACTCAGTGTAAATCTGCTTATTACTTTGTAACTTTACTTCACAGTCTCATAATTTTAATATATACTTATTTAATTAGTATAATCTAGAACTATATTGATTTTGATGATTGATAATAAATTTAATTAAGATATAATAATATAAAAGTATATTAAAGATAGATATGCAAATTTTAATTAAGCATAATAATGTAACTGAGCTAGTTGTATTTTTAAACTATTTTATATATCAAGAAGTAGGGGTACAATATATATATATATATTGTGCCAATGCCAAATTGGCACATGTATATAAAATAATTTTGGATAAAAATTATTATCAAAATCTTTCGGAAAAAAGAATTTGAAAGTTACAATTAATTACTTTAAAGAGGGGAGAGGGAGTTTTCCTATAAAAAAAAAAAAAAAAAAAACAAACTAAGAGTTTCATAAAAAGTTAAAATTATTAAAATATAAAAAAAAAAAAAAAATCTCTTTTCATTCCAGTTTGTTATAATAGATTATATTAGTGCGTGCGAATGTAAACAAAAGTATGCATGTAAGATATATATAAAAAAAAAAAAAGAAATGAATAAAGAAATGAAATGTATTTTAAAAGAAACACAGTGGTGGACTGCTAATTAAAGATATGACAACAACACATTTTAAAATAGCTACTACTAATCAAATATTCAATCGAAAAACACGTTGTCATATAATTAATCTAAAGGAATTTCGACAACACGTATTGCCGGAGGATATTAAAACAAAAACACGTCGCAGGTATAAATAGACTTTTTTTCGTTTTATGAGACATTCAGTTGGAGTTTGAAATTCAGTCTAGTTTTACTGTGTCAGTTTACAGAAATGCAGTGCTGAAAAGCTTTTGGAAATATACGCTTGTGCTCCAGCCCTTTTAGTCCAATAAGATCATCAAAACCTGCCTGAGAAATAATGTCTGGATAACAACACAGAAACCCTCCGTCAAAACGTGCAGCTGTCTCCAAGAAGAAACCAACGGATTACCATAAATTCTCGTCCATAAACAAAATCTAACCGGTTAGATACAATCCATCAGAAGCAGCAGAAGTAGCCACCGACAAGAAAAAAAATCCTAGGTATCTGTTTTATTATTATTTACAAGTAGTAGTCACCACTGTAATCCGTAAATATTGAAGAATAACATTATATGAACTCTATCATACATAAAAGGAACTATTGATGTGTGTGCGTGAGTTTCAGATTTTATTAATGCTTTATTATTATTTTTGCGAATGAGAGTTAATTTAAATGTCTAAGATTATGTTGCTTCGTTTCATGAAATATCCTATCATATGTTAATTAAAAAAAATGTGCGTGTGTGAAATCTGGATTTATAAAATGTTTAGAATGCGTTTATGTTGGTTTAGTAAATTATATTTAACTTAATTGATGTTGATTGAAATAAATTATCTTTAAAATTAAACTTGATCTGTCGGTCAATTCTTTTTATCAATCTCATATTAACAATAAATATCATTGATTAAAATTAGACTGGGCTGGTTAAGGGAATTGTTTCGAGCGCTGGATTATGAGCCTACCACCCGAATATGTTAGTCTTCAGACTAGCTGGCGCCCCGGGGTTTACCCCGAAACAAATAAAGTATTTGGATGGTAGGGGTTTGAATCTAGCAGCCGAGATGGGCCATTGTTGATAGTTAAAGCTATTAATAAGATCTCCCATCTTGCTCGAACGTGCCGGTTCGTTCACCTAACCTTTATAATATTATAAATGTATTGTGAAGGAGTTTGAAACCGGCCAAAACTTATATATACATATAAGTAGGTGGGCTCAGCGGTTCGACCCGGTACAATATATATATATATTACTATTTGTGGGATATTCTGTGTAGTGAAAAAGCTAAATGCTGACGTTTCAGTACAACATGTTGAAAATAAATAATTAATAGATGTATAATTTGATGTAAATAACATTTGAAAAATTATACATGTAAGGTGCATGTTGATTTTTTAAAAACTCAAATATAAGTTAAGAAATCTAAGTAATAGTGTGCATGACCATATAATAACACATGATTTCATCTATGCCATTGTTTGTCAATGATATACTTGATTCAATATTAGGCTTCATTATTTTATAACTTATATCTTATTGAATTTTAAAAATCTCACACATTTCACTTTTCAGCAAAAAAACTTTTATTATTGATTACAGTTTCGACTGTACCATGCAGTCTTTATCAGATCTACAATCAATAATAAAAGTTTTTTTTTGCTGAAAAGTGAAATGTGAGATTTTTAAAATTCAATATTATATATGAAGACAGCAAAAACAGGGAAGGAAGAAAAGAATTTAGAAGGACTATATAACTTATATCTTATACATTAAAGTTTATAATATAATTCTATATATGAAATTCTCAAACTATGTTCAGAATGTGGAAACTATTGTTGATGATGATAATCTAATGTTGCAGATTGGTAACATAATTTTATTTTTACATTGGATTTTATATATTATTAAAAATAACCTTGAAGAAAAAAACAAAACAATAGTTTGTAACAATATGGAAAAAACATATAATAATTATTGATAAAAATAATCTATAAACATATTTAATAGGTATAGAGACTCAAATATGTTCATTTAAGAAACAAAGGTTGTTTGGGAAATTTCCACAATTAATGTCTGCAATGTGGTAGAGTTGAAATGATAGAATTATTAATGGAAACATATCTACAGGGTAATGACTCTTCACACTTTCCATGGTATTAAAATGAATGAAAATCAGTTTCTAATTAGTGTGAGAAAGGGATTATAAAGAATATAGGTTTTCAATGTGGGGCATGAAGATTCAAATATTTGATATCTCAACCATAACTGAGAAATAAAGACCATTCCTAAAATACATGCATGGAAAGAGGATAATCTGAGTTTCTGAACTGGTGGATTGTTATGAAGTGGTGGAGTGGGGTTGGGAGAGGTAATAATGAAAACAAAATATTCATTTTAAAATAATACAAAATAATTATAAAAAATAATTAAGTTATAAAAAGTTATAAATATTAAAAAAGTAGTAAAATATTACAATTTTATTATTTAAAAAAACATATTTTACCACTAAAAATAAGTCTTTATAAAAATAATACTATGATTACATGCCTCTCATATCAAATTACATATAAAAACAGTTTAATTAACATATATATTATATTTAAAGTAAATTAATGCAAGTCAATGCTAGAATATTTCAACAGTATTATCTGTATTTAGAAACACAAAGTCTGAAACAACATAGGAAAAAAGATAATATCTTACCTATTATGTTGCAAATTTATAAGTATATTGACATGAAATATGTTTGTCTACTAATTTTTAAGATCTAAGCTTATTTAAATTTGTGCTTATGTGTAGAATAGGTTTAAAATCAATATACTTATCAATTTGCAACTTAATAAGAAGTTATCTTTTATCTATGTTTCTAAATATAGGTAGCACTGTTGAAATATTCTAGCACAAGATTGTATTTACTTATTATATTTGATTATCAAATAGCAATATGCAATCACTGATTTATGTTATAATTACTGTATTACAACTTTAAATACACCTGGGTCTCGTTTTATGCGGATTATTTTAATGCAATTTTGAAGTTATGTGATTCGTGTTTCTTCTTAATATCTTTCATATTTCACTATATTTATTAGATATCAAGAAATTTAAATTATTAATAATTTATTTTGACTTGAAATACTTTTTTTTTTTTTCAAAAATATAACGTTGGCCTGAAGCTGTATTTAGAATATTAGCTTCTATGTAAATAACCTACTTATACTAATGAGTAAATAATAATAATAGATTTATATTTATATATAAAAATATCGCGATAAATAGTCAAAAATTTTAAACTTTTAAAACGTTGTTAATTATAACGGAAATAAATAATTTTTTAGATTTTTTAAATAAATAATAACAAAGATTTTATTGATTTTATAAACTGAAAATAATCTTTCTAATGATAATCTATAATCATTTTGTTTTGATTACAATCTTATTTTTTTAATATAGAAACAAAAAACCATGAACACAGCTCAAGACTGAAAGTGGTGCTAGTTGTATGTCACATGATGAATCTGATTTCTTAGCATTTCACAAACAAACGCATATTGTCAAATAGCCAAACAACCACTAATGATTAAAATATGTATGAAAAAATATAAAAATAAATACTGTAGTTAATAAAAAAACTTTGTCTTGTATTATTTTTTTTCAAATATTTGAAATTTTTTATTAGTCATACTTTATTTCATTATTTTTTTAATGCGAATTTTAAAGTAATTTTTTCTTCTTGCTTTGCTTTTATGTGATTTCTGAAAATTACAATCCCCTATCCCCATTTCTCAAGGTAAGTTAAATCTATTTTTGTGTGATTTCTTTTGTGCATGTTTTCTGAGGAACCTAACTACCACATAAAACAAGACCCAGGTGTACTAAAAATAAATATTTTCTTAGCTTTTTTTTCAGATAATGGCATAATGATTATCTTGTATAAGTTCATTTTTTGTTATTACACAAATGCAATATATTTGAAAAACATTAATTTTATCTATGAACAAAAATTATAATTATTGCTTTTGTGTGAGCAAATTCATGAGCTATAAAAATCAAAACATAAGGGACTATATCAAATACATAAAAGAAAAACATTTGTTGGACAATATTACTACTATAAAAACTTGTAAATTTGCAGTTATAAAACTCTGATGTAATAACATGAAAGGTTAAAACCTTTGACAGATGCACCTTAAAAATGTTTATGTGACAGCCAATCAGATGTAATAATGACTGCATGTGGAACTCTCAATTCAAAAACACAAGCCAGAAATATGAGAAAAAGATGGAACCATTTTCTTCTTTACTTAAATCTATATATAAATGAGCCAGACTCAAGCATTCTGAACTCTGATATTTAAATTGCTATTATATAATAATGAAGTATCTATATCCATGCAAATATGTCCAATCAAGTTTATTGCCTTACATAGACATGTTATTAATGTTCACATAATTATAACAAATAAAAATATTTAAATATTTTGTTTTGACAATATGATGGACAAGTGTTTTTATTTAAACAGAAATACTGCTAAATAAATATAGATTTTTTAAATATATTAATGATGTTAAAAAATCATTAAAGTTTATGATACATTAATAAACAAAGGTGATAGACTAAAATATGTATTCACATTCTAGTGCCATAGAACTTTATTGTTTAAAGAATACATTGCCTTCTTAAGGAAAAAAACATATAATATATTTCTTTAAGTTTTAATTTTTTAACAAATGTTACAGATTTTTTTTTTAAACTGAAAAAAATTATTATTCTCAAGAAAAGGTATTAAATTTGTAAATGGAATTAAGTTATAGAATGATTAGAAAACTATTATAGAAGATGCTTAGCTAATCAGAATCTAAATTTGTCATTAAGATTAAACAAAGCAGAATCAATAATTTTTTTAATTAATGTTTTGCGTAATAACTAAATTTCTGAAGACTTTCCCCCCCTTCTAAAATAAATTTGTGAAATCTTTTTTAATTAAAAGCAAAGGATTATATGTTTAATATTAATTATTTTGATAATATATATATATATAGTAAGTTAAATTCGGGTTCTAAATAATGATAATAACAGTAATAAAATAATTACAGCAATGATAATATTTCTTATTATAAACAATAGTTCATTTTTATACTTTACACCATATAAGCGATTAGGAATAAGCGGAATAATATTAATGCATATAGGTATGTGCTTGATCTATCTATCTATCTATCTATCTATCTATCTATCTATCTATCTATCTATCTATCTATCTATCTATCTATCTATCTATCTATCTATCTATCTATCTATCTATCTATCTATCTATCTATCTATCTATCTATCTATCTATCTATCTATCTATCTATCTATCTATCTATCTATCTATCTATCTATCTATCTATCTATCTATCTATCTATCTATCTATCTATCTATCTATCTATCTATCTATCTATCTATCTATCTATCTATCTATCTATCTATCTATCTATCTATCTATCTATCTATCTATGCATCCATCCATCCATCTATCTATTTATCTATCTATCTATCTATCTATCTAGATAGATAGATAGATAGATTGATTGATTTTAAAATACTTTCTTATAAAGGCATGACAAACAGAGTAGAATTAACTATAAATAAAAAAATGAAAGAACAATAATGTAAAGATTGATAGTATATCTGATAAAATGGGAAGATTAATTATTCAATGTAATGGAAGATACCAAATACAGGTAATTCAGATTTATACTCCAACAACTTCTCAAAGTGATGATGAAGAAAAGGATTTTTATACAGATGAACAATTACCCCAAATATCACTTTAACATTGTCATGAAAAATTTTGGTGTTAGAATTAAAATTATTGAAAGATGAAAATAAGTTTGGTAAATTTGGCAATGATAAAAAAGTGGCAGAGTATACAGACTTGTGATATATGTAGATAAAAGTGTATATTATGAATTCTTTCTTTAGAAAAAATGCTACATGGAAATGAGTATCAAAATATTCAAGTGAAGCTACAGAAGAATTGGATATTTTCAGTATCATGGATATTATTATGTATTTCAAGATTACAATGTCTTTAAAAGATTCAAGGCAAAAAGTGATCATTAATTAATAAAATGTACAAAATGTTACTTGATTCACAATGTGATTTTGACTTCTTTCTGCTATTTTTCAGTTTCAAGTGTTATATTCTTTTAATCCTGTGCAGTTTATTATAATGGTGGACTGCCACACTCAAGACATTGTTTCTCAGCTGAGTAAAGTTTAAACAATCCCAATTTAGTCTATTGAGTGGAACTATTGTGATTGTCTTCAATCTTCCATTTGAGCATAAATAGCATAAGATCTTTCAAGCATCTAACAGACCATTTATAACCTAATCCTAATCTACTAATTTTTTTTAGATTTGATTAACAGAATTTCTCTAATTGATATATAAGTATAGGGGATTTGAACTCAGATTTTCAAGCACCCTCTAACTATCCACACTATGTCATACAACTGATACACATGACCACGTACATGTAGAAAAGATAAATAATCACCAATATACATATTTCGTATTAAACCAGTACTCATCAGTTGGTCCAGATTATCATCTCTCTCTCTCTCTCTCTCACACACACACACACACACACACACATATCGAATTAAACTATAAAAAGGATTGGGATTTATTTAGTATATAAATTATAATGGAAGGATAAAAATAATTTACAGTATCTGATTGTCTTTGTTTTTTAAATGCCATTAATAAATATATAATTTGATAACAAAAAAAAATCTTTTGGCTGCTAGTGAATTTACTGATTTTTATTTTTATAGATTTAGTGGCTATATGTTTAAGAAATATTGATCATCATTTACTTATAATATTTTATTATCTACAAATCTTAACTTTAAACACTTGTATATTATTTATACTAAACTTAATGCAATTATAAGAGACTTGAACTCAGATTTTCAAACACACCACAGCTATCCAATCCATCTTATACAACTGATACACATGACCACATACATGTGAAAAAATAAATCATCTCCAATATACATATTTCTTGCTGAACCAGCAATCATCAGTTAGTCCAGATTACATCTTCAACACATAAATATGATCACTACTTAGTTTATATTAAGATAGCAAATCTTTAAACTTTAATGGATAGACTTCAATCTTCTCCACTTTCCAATTCTTCAGCTACCCATATCATTGAAAATCTGAGGATGATATGCTCAAAGCCTTTGATGATGCCAATATTATTGTAATATCCATGTTAACATTAAGTTGATATTAAGATCCTATATGTGAGGGGTCAGATTGACTTAGGTTACATGAGTATGACAATAATATTAGCATCATCAAGGGGCTTTGAGCATTTTATCCTCAGATTTTCAATGATATGGATAGCTGAAGAGTTGGAGAGTGAAGAAGATTAAAGTCTGTCCATTAAAGTTTGAAAATTTGCTATCTTAATATAAACTGAGTAGTGATTGTATATATGTAATGAAGATGGTGATCTGGACCAACTAATGAGTGCTGGTTTAGCATGAAATATGTATATTGGAGGTCATTTATGCTTTTCATATGTATGTGGTCATGTGTATCAGTTATATAAGATGGATTAAATACCTGTGGGGAGTTTGAAAGTCTGAGCTCAATTATCTTATAATTAATTCTTAACTTTCATATTAGAAAATTTACTATACACAGCCATATAGACAGCATAATAATTCAACATGATAAGGATCAATGTTTTCAATGAATATTTTATGTTTTAAAGGATTTTATTGTTTCAAATGTTTCAATATTACATGATATTTTATTATAAAATCATACTTAAGAAGGCAATAAAATCTTCAGTAGTCTTTTTGATAGCATATTTAATTATTTTAGATATATTTTAAAATTTCATATTCTACATACACTTTAAATATATGAATAAAGGCATTATATGTTTGAAGTGTGTAGAAAGGTGGAGGTTTAGATGTATATATACA
>JAQFVV010008971.1:0-19435 GCA_028023455.1 Epiperipatus broadwayi | reverse complement strand
GGTGTACAATACATTGGTGAATCTAAGTGTACATTTGAGAAGAGAATAAAAGAGCATGCTTTTATATAATAGAATTCAAAAAGAGAATCAATCTAAAATGATGTAAATAAACCTTTATCATCTGTTATATTTGATCATAATAAATCTTATCAATATGGATTTAAATTTGATTACAAAAAATATGAAAATTATTCAAATTGAACGTTGTCATAATAATAAACGTAAAATAAAAGAGGCCATGTTGATTTCAAGAAATCGTCAAATGTTAATGAATCACCAGTCATCAAATGTTAAGATAACAGAATTGGGGGAAATTTGAATTGAACTATGGGTATTGTTAAAGGTTGTCTCTGTTTTGATTATTCAATGTTATATAGTTGATAAAGATCTAAAAGAATATAATTTATATAAATTGCACTGTATTTTGATATATATATTGATTTGTATATTACATATATTGTGAAATGAATACAGATATCAAACTTTATTATATATAATAAATAAATTTTATTATGAAATGTTTATAAAAATTATATATATAACTTATTCATGGATTATTTATAAAATAATATAAGTTATATTAACAAAATGAAATATTAAGTTAAAAAATAATCTAACTTGCTTTATTTTTTCCATAAAACTGAAAAAACTTTATTGCTATCTATATGTCAACTCATACATTTTTTATTTCCAAACTATTTTTTGTTGTATGGATTTATATTCATGACACGTAATTTATTTATGCAACAAAAATGACAGTAAAATAACATTACTTTATAAACTATAAAAAGAAAACATAGTATTATTAAACATTTACTAATAAAACGTAAAATGAAAATTGATAAATTGATTAAGTTTCTATATTATTACAAATGATTGATATTGAAGATAAACAAAATTTATTTAATTATTAACTGATAGTTAAATTAAATTTTATAAATCATAGAGGACATAATATTTGCTTTGGTATCTTAATAAAATGTTGAGTCAAATCATAGTGATATATACAATTTTATTTCTCTAAAAATCATATAGTTTTTTACCAATATTATAGCATAAGATTTTAATTATAAAGTGGAAAATATTCTCTCTCTCTCTCTCTCTCTATATATATATATATATATATATATATATATATATATATATATATTGTACCGGTCGGTTTCGTCTGTTCATATAACAAGATCTAGCATCTAGGCAAAAGTACCTCGAATCCAATCCTGTGTAAGATATATAAGTCAGGAACATTCATGAACTCTGCCCTATTTGCCTATTTTCCAGATCTACCCACTTATGAGCAACAATTCCAATGATACTGATCTAATTTATTCCTACCTCAGCTTGGCATCACAAAGCCGTGACACAAAAAGACTCTTATTCGGAACTCTGGTTCATGTCTAGAATATTATAATTAGCGATTTTCAATCATCTAGTAAGGGAACCTTTTTTATATTACATCAAAATTATTTCTAATCAATAAATGAAACAATGACTTAGATATTTAGAAGGATATAAAATTTATTAAATTAACTTGAAATATATATGATTCCAACACATTATTGGTGTTACAATGTAAATAAAATAAGTGTTTATCTCCTTTGAACAACATTAACCTCTCTTACAATACTATATAAATGAACATATTTAATCATCAGTTAACAACCAATTTATGGCTTTCATTCTATTGCGGTTAGTTTAGTATGTCAATAATTTATCCATTGACTGGGATACATAAGATTTTTAATAATAGCGCTAGACTACGGTACCTCCAAAGTTATTTGAATCCACCAGTAAGTAAAAACAACAGCATTCATACCAATACGTAAGTTTATTAAGTTGGATGATAAAGGTAATTTTATTTAATTAATACTTGCATTTGCTATATAAGAACCGTGTGTGGGAAGCTAATTTGGGAAATAATAATAATGGCAGAAGTGTCGCATCTGAAAGTGTGAATGTAATATATATTAAAAAATGGCAATCCATTTAGTATAATCATAACAGTACGAGCTTAGGAGAATTAATAGGCTTTTAACAAGAACAAAATATGGGAGAGCGGTACGTGTATGAGGGCAATGGAATGATCTATTCTTAAGATCTAAGAAGATGCTTCAATTCACCGTTAAAGAAATGCGACTCTCTGCAAACGTCGGCAGGGTCGGGTCATGAACAACTAAGAAGGCACTTTATTGAATTGCCATAGGCTGGACTTTTGCCAGAGCGAACCCTATGCAACAATATCTTGTGCTGAAGAAATCCAAAGAGGTTTGCCAAACCTTGTCCTTGGCATTAGAAGTAAAAGTGAACAAAGCACAAAGATATATATATCACGAAAGGCCGGTATACACGTAACGCTTGCATTAATATAATTATATAGATATTTAGCTAAGGAATAAATAATTATTGCCTATCTTTATTAATAAAAAACCCTCGTACCGGTATGATTTGATTACTACGTGGATGTGGAAGAATTACAGTTAATGCTAATATAATATAGCTCATAGAACTAAACGATCCCCCCCTTATGTATTATTTTAAACTACACGTAAACTTTCCACAACGTATAAATATAAATCTTTGGTTTTGAATGCTTTAATAAATAAATACTTTTCATATTATTAAATATATATAAAGTCGGTGGTGGCTATTGATTTCAATAAAGTAATATTAATTTTACTCATATAAATCTATTTGCAGATTTTAGAAGTTAGCGCTATTATTTAATTAACCAAATACACATTTCTAAGAAAATAGATTTTGACTTAGTTTTAGAAAATAACACTGTATAATAATTATCAAATTCTGATTTTATTTCCCCAGACTGGAAGGCACCCGCTATACTAAGAATAACAAATTTGTTTTCAAAACTACTAGGTTAATTACCCTCTGAAAAGTAAGGAGGGTTTTCTTTTACTAACAGAGATAGCGTAAGCATTTGCGATTCTGGGGGAAAATTATCGACATATAATTTAGTATCTGAAAGTATAAAAACATAATAATGAGAATAAAATATTGCCAGCATAGACGTGACATTAAGAACTAATAATTATTCAGGAGAGGTTTAATGTAGGAGAGATTACAGCTAAGTTATATAGAGAGAGAACAAGGTACAATTAACAAAAAGGTAAGAACTTTTTACAAATTCATTCATAACTAATATTACATTTTACAAATGAAAGATTTACAAAATGTTTAAAGTAATAGATAGGTGAAAGTTAAAATTATTCACGGTAACTTTAAGAATCTAGCAGCATTTGAAATGATTACCTCTGTAACACATGGCGGTTCTTTTGGTGGTTTCAATTCCCGTGGAGACTAGATCTAGTTTATCAAACATAGTTATTCAGGCAGGTAGTAATTTTATGATTTAACGAACAGGCATATCAGTATACTCTATGAGTACCGGGATCCATGGGCACAGATTGCAGGGAAAGCCGTCTCGAATGGCGAGAAAGGCGATTTAGATTTACTCAGTACACATTGAAGTTAACAAACGCAAACTTTCTTGGTGACTGCTCTCCTTGACTGTCCTAGTTACTCTCTCAATTAATTCGTAATTAATTCCATGCCTCGGTATTTTTGGAATCCCTTTCTGATTGGTCATTGCAATCTAATTTTCAAAAGAATTCCGTATACAAGCTTTTACCTATTGTGATGGAAGATGCCATTGTTAGATAAGCATTCAAACTTTAATTAATTTTGATAAAAGAAAATGTTTGTAACAAAAATAAATCAATTAAGTTTAGTTTCTACTTTTGATTCTAGAAAAACTTTTAATTAAAGTTATGTTAGAATATTATACAAGATTACGCTTCTCACCTTTAATTAATTTTGACTAATTACAATCGCATCTTCCATATTGGATTTAAAAGAAAAGTATAGTTTAATGACAAAAAATAATTTAAAAACACAATTTTATAAACTTACATGTAAATCGAACTTTTCCACTAAATATTTACTCAGTACCTTTGTCTCTACAATATCAGTAGATATCTGAGCTGCAATTAACAAACAATTATTATAACTTTTATAAAACAAATTAATACAGAAATTATAATATATTTTGATATTATAAGTCCGTTATAATTAATCCCCCATTCCCTATTGCGTATACGAATTTTCCGACGCTACATTTATTAATTTTATTTTGCATGTTTAAATTCAGATATTTATGCCAATATCTTCGTTAATAAATATGTTAGTTAATATAACTCAAACAAAAGGATACAAACAAATGTGTTAGTGAGTGGAATATATATGCAAGCATAGAGTTTGAATTTAGGTTGGTAGCGGAAGATTGGAAGTGGGCTGTGAAGCACAATCTGAATCTCAGATTCCGCTTCAATATATATTGTACCGGGTTCACACTGCAGAAAATCTTACACTGCAAATGTTTTGGCTGGTTACAAACTTCTTTATAATACATTTATAATGTTATTTAATTATAAATGTTACGTGAAAGAACTGGCACATTTGAGCAAAAGTGGAAAATATTATTGATAGCTTTAACTGTCAACAATACCCACGGTCAGATCATGGCCCACCTCAGCTGCTAGATTCAAACCCCTACTATCCAGACATTTTATTTGTTTCAGAGTAAACCCCAGGCACCAGCTAGTCTAAGACTAACATGTTCAGACAGTAGGCTCATAATCCAGCACTCGAACAATCCCTAAACTAGCTCAGTCTGTTTTATTTTTTTATTCAATAACAAATTATACAAACTTATTGGTGAAAAGAATTGTTAAAAGGAATTGATAAAAAGAATTGGTAAAAAGAATTGACCAACAAAATAAGGCTTGAGTTTAAAGACAATTTATTAACATTAATTATACTAACGATAAATACTTTTATAAAAAAATTTTAACTAACATAATATTGGTATTTTTTAATCATGCACATACCTAAATCACACACTGACATGTATAATAAAGCATTAAACAATATTTGATATTTAGAAATCACAAATTAATAGTTCATTTTTATGTGCTATAGAGTTGTTATAATTCAACTCTTGGAGGATTCACATGAATTTTTATGAATGTGATGGCTACTTTAGAAAGGAATATAAGAAAAAAAAAGTTATTACCTAGGATTTTTGAAATGGATATATGGCTTGCTGTTTGCTGCTTCTAATGAAGTATATCTAACCGGTTAGATTCGAAGTTTTCCTGTGGATATTTGATCATTACTAGTTGGTATTATTCCTGATGACAATTAGATATTGATGGAGATTCTTCAAGCTGTTACGAGGACATTATTTTCATGGACAGATCTGGACTTAGGATAGAGATAGCTGCATGTTTCCTGTGGTTTTAACACTGCATTCTTTGTTTATTGTTAATAAACTGAACTGTTCTGAACTCAACTGTTATTTCTATGTTATCAGTTAACCTGACCAAATGTCTGCTAAAAACTTTGCTTATTTATATATGACATGTGTTTTCATTTTGATATCCTGTGGCAATATCTGTTGTCAAAATTCATTTGATAATTCTTTAACAATCTGTTTTTGAAAATTGTTTAATTAGTAACCATGCAAACATGTTGTTTTTATACTTTTAATTAGTAGCCACCGCTGAACTTGTTGTTTTATATTTTTGATTTTCATTTACTTTTATAACATTTATTATGCAACCATTATTTACCATCGCACATATATATTTTACTAACAAACTTATATTAATCATTTATGCACATATATAATTCATATAGACTCACTACTAGTTTTAAGATTACTTTTTCTCTAACTTAAATAAAATGAGATTTATATTTTAACTTGAAAATCAACTTTTAATTTTTTATAACTTTCATGAACAATATTTTCTTTAACTAAAAACAATGATAACAGGAATTCTTTACTTATTTGAAAACCAACTTCTTTTAATTTGACATTTTAAAGCGAACCCCCTTCCCACTTTTAATTAATTGTTTTTAACTTTTACTTCAAAAACACTTAGACTTTTAGCTTTTTCGAAAACAAACTGTAATAAAACTCTTAAACTTTTAAATACATATTCTTTTAATGAATAAATTTTGTTTTAATAAATTTTTTTTCTAAACAAAATTATTATGTGCCAATTTATTGAATTGGTACATTACATATATATATTGAATAATTTTCTAATAATAATATTTAACAAGATAATAAATGTATGAGCATCAATATAAAAGATGACTATTCCCTATTCGACAAATACACATATTATTTACTTATTTAATATATACTTTACAACTTTATATTAACTTTATCCATTAGCTTTAAATAACCTACTACTACACTATATTAAATTAAATAGCGATCTTTTTTTTTTCATTTTCATCCCAGATTAATTTTAAATAACTGAACTATAACTTTGAATGGCAAACACTTATTGTATATAAGTGGTATAGAATTATCAGAGGTTTAAGTCATTCATTTACTGCATAATTTAATGCAATATTAGCATGATAGATGGTTTGTCCCAATTCTTCCATGCTTGAACTTCTTATGAATCTCTGAACAGTAAACCATGCAATACTTTTATACTTTTTAATTCTTGATATATTCAGAAATATTATAATTATTACTTAAACTTTAATATACTGCTTACTATAGTTTAAATATAAATACTATAATAAAAATAAATATGCACTATATATATATATATATATATATATATATATATATATATATATATATATACACTGTGACACCAATATTAATATTATTTACATTACAAAAATGTATATTTTTAATTCAGTTTAACTGTATGTATCACAATTTTAAATACAATTGTTATATTACTATAAAATGTTTTATCTTTTAACCCATTAAATAATATACCAACCCCTCATTAGAATGTATGCCATAACATCAAATTTTATGTTCCTTTTATATTTTTAATAAAAATTTTAAAGGTATTAAATGATCCACATTTTCTAATGGTTAGTCATACAAATCTATATTTGTAAAGATTTTTTTGCAGTTACATGTTGGTCAATTACCTAAGCTTTGAATATTATTTCTAAAAGAAAATATTCAATTTTCGCTTTTACTAGAATTAGTCTAATACATATAAATTCAGCCTTTGCAAGCTATTGTGAATGCGCTTTTTATGAGTGTTAATAATAAATTAATACTTTCACTCCCAACATGAGATATGGTATTTAAGAAAGAATAAAATGAATCCAATTATGCTTTCCAACCCAAATGCTTATATATGGGAAAATCTTAAGTACTGGAAGTAAAAGTGTGAGGATAGACCACTCACTTTAAATTACTGTTTATGATATCTGAATAAGTGATGCTGGTAAAATTATCTAGAATTTACTAAACATCACTCTCAAATGAAACTTAAACATATGTAAGTAAGCATTTATTTTATATATCACTATGTTTATAACTGTAATACATTTAAAATCAGCCTTTGCAAGCTATTGTGCATGTGCTTTTTACGAATGTTAATAATAAATGAATACTTTCACTCCCAATACGAGATATAGTATTTAATCTAATTAAAGTTTACTGTTACAAACAGAAATTACTAAAGTTGATGTCAAAACATGTAAAGATTTAAAAGCAAGAACTGGATTTTTTAAGAAAATGATTTTTTTTAGCCAATAATTTAAAAAAAAAAAATTAAAATAAAACTATACACATTTTTAAAAGTTATCAAAAAAAATGATTATAATGACTGTTAAAAGCTTAAATAATTAAATAATACTAGAAAAATAATACTTATTTAATCTATATCTAGTAATATATTCTTATAATTTAGTGAAACAGACAAAAATTTTACATTTATTTAATTTGACTTCTGAAAAAAGTCACTTAAAAATACATTCTACTACATCCATCAGTATTACTTCCTATCGTTTATAACAATAATAAAATGTATCATACCATTTACACCTTTTTAAAACACTTTATCAGTACTATTAAGAAAGGTGTAAATGGTATGATATGTTAAAGTAGAAATCAATGCATAGGAAAAGGAAAATTAAGTAGAAAATTATATTACTTCCATAATAATATAATTTTAGACATGAAAACTAAATGATATCACATTATAACTAAATCTGTCACTTTTTTGCAGAAATAGCAAGAATTTCTGGACATTTGACTATCTTTAGTGTCACTTAGGTTGTAGTAGTGAAAGAGTGATACAACACAATAGCCACAGTTATTCAGCTCTGTTTTATATAGTGTCAAAATTTTATATAACCTGAATGGTAAACCATTTGATTATTTAGCTTCAAAACTGAATGGTCCAATAGTGGATTTCAGTAATCAGTGCCATAATTTTAAAAAATGGAGAGATTGGCTGGGATTAACAGATTGAAGTAATCTTTAGAGTATTTTTATATAATTATTTTTATTGTTGCTACTTTTTTAAAAATGAAACTCCAAAAATATATTTGAGCCATTGTTTATAAAAATATATTTATATGACAGAAAAGTATATTTTTCATGAGAATATGAATGCAGGCAGTAATTCATAATAATATAGTTTTAAATTTCATACTTGAAGGTTTCTACATCAATGTAAATAAATTGAAATGATCAACATAAAAATATATGTAGATAGAAATGTGTCTTGTTGTTAGTAAAATCATTTCCTTAAATAAACAAGTCAATATTTTAATTTTAAGATAGCAAGGCTTAAATAGAAAACAATATTTACAGAGGTATCAAATTTTCATTATTATCAAACCGGTTATCATAAAGAATGGATGACAATATTCATTATAATTTTTCAATAAATATGATCATATCGAGCTGTGTTCTACCATGACAATTATTGACTTGGATAAATATTTATTGAGCGATAATACATACATAAACTTTTTCTATCACATGAATATACAGTTTATTATTCACACTCTTATTTATTAAGATAAAATAAAAAAGTAAAAATTTTAATTAAATATTTAATGAATTAAAAATCACATTTTTATCTTCTTAGACCTTTCATCTTTTCCATCACTTATTAAACAATTTTACCTCCCCTCTTCTATTATCACAAAGAAAGAAATTGTGTTATACCTGATAGGTGATCTGAAATGCATAATTCTTTTTAAAAGTAACTAGCGTAATCTAATAAAGACATTTGAATAAAATGATTAAAAACATGAACTTAGTTTAAAATCCCTTTTTATATTTAGAAATAATAATAAAAATATTAGATTTTATACACAGTGAACTGTAAGGAATAGACAATATATTAAATGATTTAGAGAAATTATAAGTTTAGAAAGAATTTAAAAAATTTCAATTAAAAGAATAAAAAATAAAATACAATATCATATAATGTGAAAGGAAATAGTATAAAAATAAAAATAAATATATTTTTAAACATTATAATGTTTCATATAGCTTTCCATTAAATATAAATAACCTACTTAACAATACTTAAATCAAGATAAATAATGGCAAAAAATTAAGATAGTATATAAAATTATTGTCTTTGAATCATATCATAAATTGAGAAATCTCATTATTTATTGTAAAAGAGGTTGTTGTTTTTTTAAATTATTAATATAAAAAATTTAACATGTAAAATAAATAATGCAGGGTTTAATGATTGTGAACTTCGATGCAATGGAGATTTTGATTCCAATTTCGGAAAGTTAAAAAACATTTCATGAAGTGAAAAATAATAAAAAGTGCAAATAAAGGAAGTTATATTTATTAATAGCAGAAATAATTTGCATGAATGAATATGGTGCTAATTTGAATGTTGATGGAGTATGTAAGATAGTACGAAAAAATGTATTATGAAAGTAAATGGATCCGTTTTAAGATTGAACACAGTTGAACAAATACAAGAAATAATTAAAGTATGTATAGGCAATTCAATTTCTTTATGATTTAATATTTTAAAAACTGAATTGTATATATATATATATATATATATATATATATATTGAAATGGGCCTAAAATTTTACTTCCCTTTTTTATATATATATAATTCAATATACGGATATATGAGAATTAAATCCCAGCAAGTAATGAATATTTTTTTTATATGAATAACCTCACTGAGTATCTCTGGAATGAATATCTTAACTAATGATTATCAGAATGAGTATTGAGCTATATTTTTGACCATCATTCCCAGGAAAAATGTACAAGTACAGAGAGTCTATTCCTTGCCAATATAGACATTATTTATTTATTTAAAGCTTATCTGCCAAACTTCAAATTAAGGCACCATCTCTAAAATGAGAAACATCTGTAGGCCACATTCAAATACCTCTATAACAATTTTAATGTTATTCCCCTTATACATCACTATGATATAAAAAAGTGGCAAGGCATCACACAATATGTGGAATAGTTATGTTCAACTTGGTTTAAAATGAGAAAGAAAGAAATGGACAATTAGATTTAAAAATAATAAAAATAAAATAAAATAAAAATGCATTTACAATATTTACACTCCTTAAATGATACTTAATGATAAAAAAAATCACATAACAATATATATATATATATATACACCTGGGTCTCATTTTATGCAATAGATAGGTTCCTCAGAAAACACGTGCAAATGAAATTGTGCAAAAATAGACGTAACTCACATTGAAAAAGGGGGGATGCGGTCTATGATTTTTCAAAATTCACATAAAAGCAAAGCACCAATGTAAAATTACTTTAAACTTCACGCAAAAAAAAAAATAGGAAAATAAAATATGACTAATAAAAGATTTCAAATTTGAAAAAAATTGATACAAGACAAACTTTTTTTAACTATAATATTTAATTTTATTTAAAATAATATATTTTTATATATAATTTACAGTACAGTAATTTACATTTTTATACACATTTTAATTATTATCGCTATTTGCCAAAAAACACGTTCATTTGCAAACTGGTAAAAAATAAAATTCTTCACAAGAGGAAATACAACTAGCGCCAACATCATACTCATTTTGTGTCAATAGTTTTCTGGTGATACCGTAATTAGTAATTAATCTTTGAGATGATGATTTTATTAATTGTTTATGAAACTAACAACTAAAAATTAAATTATTTTTTTTCTCTTTATTTTTTTAATTTTCAATTCCATTTAAAAATTGAATTTCACTTCACATTAATTTCAAGTCACTGTAAGTAATTTTTAAATTGTTAATTACAATTAAAAATCAGATTTTAATTTTTAATTGTCAAATTAAATTATGCCCACTGCTATTACTCACCTTTTAAAAATAAACTTGTGGACCTAAATGATTAATAATTGATTACGTTCTTTTTTAAAAAGCCAAAACAGAATGTGATTTAAAATGCAAAATTAACACGCACAATGTTTGAACAAATTTACATTATAATCTTGTAAAATTTAATGTGTGTATACATAGAATGTGGAAATCATGATTTTAATTTCATTATTCCATAAAATATTACTATTATAAAGCACTAAAAATATTGAAATTACTAAGATGAAAGTCAAATTCCAATAATGTGCTATTACCTTCAATATAACGCAAGTGCACAAAATTTATTATTTAAAGTAATAGCACATTATCGGAGTTCGACTTCCGGTGAAACATATGAATCGCGTAACCTCAAAATCGTGTTAAATAAGTTCACATAAAAAGAAACCCAGGTGTATATATATTAGTCATGTATGTTTGTCCATATATCAAAGAAAATTCCATTTAATTAAACTGGATTCAACATATGATCTCTGATATGTTTACATTCCATATAAAATGAATCATATAATTAGTATTATTTAATTATAGCTTTAATATATTATGTAAATAATGATTAACAAATATATAAATCAATGATTAAACAGACATTTATAAGTTATAATAAATATTAAATACATATTTAAACAAATGTTAAAAATACTCTGAGAGAATTAATAGTAATTTTAATATTTGCTACAAATATTTTTATAAAGACTTTATTTTAAATAAAAATGTATTTACCACTTCATCAGAATTTTTATTTTATTCTTTAATCTGTTCAAAATAGGTTCAAATCATTTTTTAAAATATATCTGTAAGCTAGTTTTTATTGGAAACGTTTAAAGTTTTATTTGATACTCTTTTCTTGAATTATTCTGTGGATAGAGTAATGTTATGATTGAATAATGCATTCATTCTAAATAAGCTGATAAAAATATGAAAAAAAAAACAAGTTCTGACAGTTACAGATCTTCAATGCATATGGGAATAAAACACTATTAAATATGGTATCTCTAGGAGACTATAGTGTACTAATAATATTTTATCCCAATAGTGTGATTTTTGACTATTGTAACATTTTATACATTAGTGGTAATTAAATGGTTTACAAATTTCTTGCATCTTATTGTACTGGTCGAAATTGTATGTTAACTGAACATAATTCATGGCTTGGGTAAAAGTATCTTGAATCCAACCATATATGAGATCAAAGATAATGAATACTTATGGATTCTGCCATGTTCACCCATTCTCTAAATCTTCCAACTAATTAACAACATTTTCAAGGTAAGCAATAAATCTTTTTTACACTCCAGCCCACTTGCATTAACAGTGGAGCATGTGCCTCAACTAATTCTAATGTCTAACTCTAATATTGATTCTAATTATAACTATTCATTTACATTAATCTAGGAAAGGAATGTATGTGACCTTGAGTCATCAGATAGCAGCACAATAATAAATAGAAATGTTAATTTTAGAATAAAAAGAATGGAGACGAACCACAGGTAGCTTAAATTCATATATATTTTTAATAAAACATTTGTATAATCTTTCTAATGTCTCTCTGTTTTATTTCATAATTTTTTTAACATAAATTTCGATCATGTGCTTAATTATGCCTCACGTAAGGGAGTAGTATAGTTCAGATACCAATTTAACAACTGAAACGGTTAGAGTTTTATGGTAGATGCCCACTCAAGTCTGAGATATACAAGACAAATATTTTATATAACCGTATTTTAAATATAGCTTTATTATAAAGTGAAATTATTTTAAGAGAGAAATAATTCAATCATATTTTAGGAATTGGCTTCAAAGATAGTGACATGTTTAAAATATAAATAGATTGCAATATTCACAAAATAAACATTTTACGATTGTAAAACAAATAAATTAATCAGATCGTAGACAATCCGCCATGATGTGCTCAGAACAAAAATAATTGGACAGACCCAGCATTTGATATTACACCACCAGACAGACTCAATTCGCCTGCCCTGTTCCAATGAGACTATGAATAAAGAAAGAATAGTCTGTGCCATTGGCAACCCTCAAGATGTTTCAGGGAAAAGATGGGAATTGCCAAGGCTAGCTAAGCTCAGTTTTTCCCCGGTTCTTTCCATTTTTGTCTTTCAGATTCTGATAAAAATTTTTATAACCAGTGAAATTATCATGTGGTCTGATTCTGAATTAGCAATCACAAAAAACAAAAGACAAGTGATCAAGCAAAATGCCAGCAAGGTAAAATACAAGCACTGGAAAAATACATTTTTTGAATTTAATATAAAAATTTACTGAGCTATTAAAGACTACATAAATGTTATATGGATTGAACAAGATCAGATCAACATAAAATAAATAAGCATTAAATACTATTATGAATGTCATTTTCTGGGCAGCACATCTCTCCCTTCAAAATGAAATCCCACTATTAGTTAAATTAAAACTTTTATTGCTTTTTTTTTACACTTTTGGAAAAAGAAAACATTCTAAAAACACCTTCCTTTCATTTTTATAACATGACAAAATATAACTAAATAAAATATCATACTTGTCCTAGCATCTCCCAAAAACTAAACTGTGTATGCATAAATATTTCAAAATATATAAAGTAATGTAAAATTATTTCATCTGGAAAAAAAGGTTGCTCCAAGTATTAATCATTCAGAGCTAGAGAGTGACTCATTTAGTTACCAACAAACATTGGTCGGGAAACAGGAAGCAAAATATTTTATTATATAAAATTTTTGCCAAGATGGAACAAATTGGAATATAGTGATTTAATTTTAAATAAACCCTTTATCAGTCTTAAACAAAACAATTCATAAGTAAATAATAATAATAATAATAATAATAATAATAATAATAATAATAATAATAATAATAATAATAATAATAATAATAATAATTTTTGAACCCCTTTAAGAGAAAGTTTAGCATTAAGAGACATAATTTTAAGACAGATAGAATGAGATCAAAGACATTAGATTTAAAGTGATATCAAGTAAAATTTACAGAATTTTAGTTAAGCAATTACATTAAATTAAAGAGGATTGTCATAAGAAGACACTAAAGGTTGCAAAATTACATTATCAGGTCAACTGGAGTTTTTAACAATAAATTAGAAATAAACAACTTGAGAATATATTACTAAATTATTCTGAGTCCTTATGGAGATTTGGATTCCACAATGGAATAGAAATTTCCACACAGGCATAGCTTGCTATGAATTTTAATTTGAGAGTTCAACAGTTCAGCAGTCCAAAAATTACACATTTTGATGAAGTTCTCCAGATTATGTTATTTAGTGATAATATTTGAAACAGCAGGAGATGGGAAGGCTAAAAAGCCATTTACTTTTATGACCATGCTTCTAAACATTTATATTTAATGAAAATTTAACTGGCATTGATTCACCAGGCACTCACTGGTGAAAACTATGACTGTCTGACCTCTATTGTTCTCATAGCCTATTTATATCCCATTTTAACTACTGTTGAGAAATTCCCTATTTCATTTGCCCAATGCTAAGTGGATGTTTTGAAATTCTGATGACCACAATTATTGATCTAAAGTATTTTGCATTGTATTCTTGAGATCCACTTTCTCGATAAACCCAATGATTTTATTGTTTCAAAACTATTTTTATTTTAATATAGATTTGAAGAATTCATGTTTCAAATATCTTTTTCATTTTAATTTTACTTTAATTAGAAAATTCCATTACCATTTCGTAAATGAATTTTCTTTTGTTTGACATATGGAATGTTAGCAGGGTTTATCATGAAAGTAAATCTCCAGATAATATACTAAAAATAGCATACTAAAATTTATTCATTGATTTTTATAAAAGTTTCCATTTATATATATATATATATATATATATATATATATATATATATATATATATATATATATATATATATATATATATATATATATATATTGCGGGTTCATCCATGTTAAAAACTTTTAATATTAATATACTGACGTTTTGACTTGGTCACACAGCCATCCACAGAGTTATAAAAGATAGAAGGATGGTTGTAGAGGCGCTACAATCACTGATTTGAATAAAACGTTAAAATTCCACCATTAGCAAAAATGTTAAATTTAGGAATGTTTTTTTAAAAAAATCTTTCCAAATAGGAGGAAGTTTGCATGTATCATCTCGCTTATTGATACAATCTGGCCTTTTAAGTATCTCAATGGCTTCTCTGATTTTGCACTGGTAGAGATTATCACATCTGGATATGATCCTGGTACTAGAAAAATCAATTTTATGACCTGAATCTATAGTATGGAGTGAGAGTGCTGATGATGATGAGTGTTGTTTAACTGCATTAGCATGCTCATCTCTCCTAACACTGATGCGATGATTAGTCATACCTATGTAAGAAGCTTTACAATTTTTACATGAGATTTGATAGATCCATGCAAATCTTCATTTTAATATATATATATATATATATATATATATATATATATATATATATATATATATATATATATATATATATATATATATATATATATATATATTGTGACCTTTTATTTAGGTCCCTGGATTAAATAATCCAAAATTTTAAATGATAATATATTTGGCATTAAAATCTTAATGAGAGGCTTTCAATAAAGATTGTTTTGAATGCACTGGGAAATTTGCATTGAGTGGAGATGAGATTTCAAACCCAGTCTAGGATCTGACTAGACTAAAACAACAATTTAAAAGTATTGTTATTATTTGGGAGATAAATATATTGCTATTTTAATGTTGTTGAATAGCAATAATAAAATAAATAAATAATTAAATCAAATTTGTAAATCTTGTAAAATGAATTATTATAGTAAATTACTTAAGCATATTTTTATGTAGTGAAGCTAAAGTTGTCTTAAATAATAATGGGTAATTATTAAAAATGAAGCCACAGGGATAATACTATTTATGCATACCTAAATTATTGGCCAATTCACTCCCACAATGCATTAGAGAAACAAGCTATATATTAGCTAACTTAGCTACAGGGGGCAGGTGGACTGATTAAGAAAAACAAAAACTAAGCAAACACATAACTCAACTCTGATCTAAAATAAGAAAAAAAAATAAAAATCAGAAAATTCTGGAATCTAATTGAATGAAATTATAATATCTTGCTATTTAAAAATGTTTGAATAGAAAATCTTAAAACCTTGCTATCATTTTAGGCCATTTCCATGACCACATATTTCCTAGGATTCATACTGGAAAAGGAAATGAAAACCATGAGGTTAAGTCTTTATTTAATATAAGTATTGCTTCAAATCCAGAAAAATTCAGGAGAAAGTAAGATTTTGCTTTTATGTTATTCATAGATTTAAAAGCTCTTCTTTGAAAATGACACACAAATCATTTATAAGTAGACTAATAAGTTGATAATGTTTATATTTCATGTGCTATTCTTATTATCCAGCAGAACTCGATTGTGTTTGTAAATTGAAATATCAAGAAAAAAAGAAATAATTCAAGATAATTTAAAAAAAAAGTGTTATATATGATATATATATATATAATCAATAAATAAAAGTCATTTTTGAATCATCTAACTTTTAATAAAGTAAAGTTAAAAAAATAATTACGTGATTTTATTATCTATTCTATATTATGTGCTGACTTTTATAGTGGGAACCTATGTAATGATAAAAATAATCAATTAATTAAAATGCTAAAGATGTCATAGTGATAATTGGATAAATTCTTTCTAATATTGAAAATCACCTTATACTTTGCCAATAAGAATGGGATGAAATAAATATTTACTTTTAAAGTTTTATTAAGAAATATACGTCATTGTAATAATGTTTTACAATATTAAAAATACCCCAACTGTTTAAACATTACTTAAAGTTGTGGAGGAAAGAGCGTAAACAATAAATCATTAAATATATATATATATATATATATATATATATATATATATATTTATATGATTTATATATATATTAAGTAGAATAAAATTCTACTCACTCATTAATGAAAAGTATCTCCAGAAAAATGGATAAACTAATTTTAAATATGATACACTTGGAAATGTGAATTTTAATTGGCTTCTTAATTATCTGTATGGAAACCATTAAATATTTTTTTTTTGCCTTTGGAGAAGTATTGAATATTGCCTTAATATATTATCATCAAACAGGATAATATATATATATATATATATATATATATATATATATATATATATATATATATATATATATATATATATATATATATATATATATATATATATATATATATATATATGTTATCTGGAATGTTTGCTCATAACAATATTAATTCTTATTTTAACTTACAACAATGGAATAACTTGGATGAATCATATAAAATTTAATGGATAAAGTGTACTTTTATTTTTTTAATTACTGCTGTGTTATGTATATCACTTACATAATGTGTTGTTTGGAAATTTTGATTTTTAAAACATATATGTTTGGTTGTGGCATGATATATATATATATATATATATTGTGATGACCGCGTAAAGTCGTCAACACACATATATATTTATTAGTAACATTAGATAAATTCGCTAACAATAAGTAATAAAGGTGAAATAAATTAGCTATTAAATTTTTAAAAAAAGGAAGGAAAAGAAAAAATTGAAAGACTAATGTCAAAATTACTGTGGATTTTGTAATAGTAAGAGAAGGGGAGGTGGTGCATAAAGAAATGCATCTCTTTCTCTCTTGTAAGTCAAATGCTAGAAAGTTATTTTTGTTTATTGTGGGAGAGGGGAAGGGGATGCATAAAGAAATGTGTTTCTTCTCTCTCATTAAAAACTATATAATAACAAATTAAAATAAAATGTAAAACACAAATGTGAAAAAAAATGAATTGTAAACTTTAAATAAAATGTAATATGTGATATATAAAAAGAAAAACAATATGGCCATAGGTATAAAAGTCTGTTGGACAAATTAAATTCCACAGACAAAGAAAATGTTAACAACGAAAGATCTTTGCCTAATCTGTTAAATTAATTGGGACTTACATTCCAGCCACTAATTAAATAAAGAAACATAATGATAAGAATTGGTTGGAAATCTAGGTCTTAATTAATTAAAAATTTTAAAGCCAATGAACAAAAGAAAGAGATTAAGAAAATTACAATTTTTATCTGGCATTGCTAGTAGAGACTTTGAAGAAGCAACAGCTCAAAGAAAATGAAAGAAGTGCGTGGCTAGTGGCGTTAAAAAGACGTCGGTTTGGGTTCAAGCTGTCTCATCACTGACTCACAATGTAAGATCTTTGCCTGACCAGCTAGAGGGACCACCGCTTCTGAAGCTGTCAACTGAAACTCAACCTAAAGAATCAACAAGAAAAACTGGAATGAGAAATAACCCCACAAACTGAGGAAGTTAATCAAGAGCGCTCGGAAGAAATACCCATGGGACAATTACAACAAAGCCTAGGTAAAAGCATGCATGCATTTTAATCTGTATACTACTCATAACTAAATACACAATTAATAATTTGATAAAATAGAACTCCATCAACAGGACTTTAAGAACTTTAATATTTGATCTGTTTTCATATGTTTTATTATAGCCATGTATTTTATAAGTGTGTGTTTTTTTATTATTATTCTTATAATGTATTTTTTTATATATAAAGTGTGAATATTATTATTAAACATATTTATCATTAAATTTCGTATCCTTGCTTTATTCTCCTATCACCAAGCTACGACAAGGTCGAAACTGTAATTAGTGATTATAGGGGCATGCTGATTTGTTTAAGGTATTCATGTGCTGCTTGTTCATGTGAATTTCCAATTCTAAAAAATAAATAGCAAGCGCTGGACATTCATTAAATTTCTTGAAATAGTTTGCTCTGTTCAGCAGCCGAGAGTTCTTGGCTGGGAAAAAATAATGCCAAGATAATATGTATGTATTGCCTGGGGTTCGGTCAAGGGTATAGATATTAAGTTAAATTTGTATCTGTATTAGCTCTCTGCTTGCATTGTAATGGTGTTGGTTAAATAAATAAATAAACAATATCCATTACAGTTGGAGGCTAAGCTGGGATATTTCGGTTATCAAAACTGATAGTAAACAAATAGGAAATAAATAAGATAATAAAGAATCAAAGTCAGAAAAAGAAATAAAGTATAATAAATAAGTCTAAAATATAATTGAAAGTATTAAAGATTTAAATCAAATCAAGCAACAATCCAAATAACCATTTCCGTTATAATATATATA
>JAQFVV010008970.1:0-19476 GCA_028023455.1 Epiperipatus broadwayi | reverse complement strand
ATATATATATATATATATACTGAACAATAATAAAGATATGTGTAAAATAGTGTGGTATAGGCCAATTGATGAGTGGTAGTTCAGCACAGAATGTGCATCTCTCGGATCATAGATCTTTTTTCACATCTTTGGTCATATGTTTATTATTGCATTCCTCCACAAGGTATAGAAAGCAGATAAAAATAAGTGCCTACCTGTGTGAGAGGGCTGTAGTGAAAATTATACTACAGAAATATTATTCATTATTGGATAATCTCTAATCTAATAAATGACTAATAAAAAGTATTAATAGTAATCAGTAACTGCAATTTTAAATGATCATAACTAAATATGAAAATACATTTTTCAAAAGGTATTTGTTTGCAAAAATCCTTTTTTGACCTGTTTAAATATGAAGAAGAGATTAATTGTTTTTAAGTTTATTCATTTATTCATTTTTTATGATTCTTGAAATATTTTCATATTTGTCGAATTACAAAATATTTTGTTAGATAACATTTATGTCAAATGTTCACATTGTTAACACTATAGAAAATAGCAAGTATACTTCACTCATTATTTTATAAGTAATCTTGGTGGATTTCTAAAATAATATATGTATACACATTGATGAAAGAAATGCACTAAAATTTTCTAGAATTCTTTCATTAGTTAGATGTGATACTTTTTATTATCATTCAGATATTATTATTAACAAATTATAACAAACATTTCTTTATATTTATATAATAAAGATTCACCTAGGAATAATTTTTTAAATTTTCAAAAGCCTTTGTCCAAAAACTTCGTGATTGAACAATAAAAAGTACCTGTTAGTAGTGGTTGCCATTATTTTCAACTAAACTCATACTGAAAACTATTGTAGAATTAATAATTGACTTAAGAAGGGGGGTCTTGGGGGTGGATCTTGTAATCTGATTGGTGGAAGATGTAATCTTATAACAGTGGTTTTAATAATCAAATACTCTAATTAGATCATGATTCACTCACCCACATAAACAAGCATATATATATATATATATATATATATATATATATATATATATATATATATATATATATATATATATATATATATATATACAGTGGATTCATGAACTACAATATATCTATCTATCTATGGCTTCAATTATATGCTATTCAAAGAAAAAACAAACAAAAATGTAAATCAATCAACAAGAAAACCATTGAAATTTGTAAAGTTTAATATTCAGCAACCATTTTTCCTTTTCTGATCCAAGCACATACAGATTGCCTATATTAGCAAACTTTTTCCAATTTATATTGATGTTACATGTTTTATTTTTCCTTTAATATTTTTTTCCAATGTGATGTGCAATATTTCATTTATGAAATATCATCTAAAAGTTTTATAAAATTTTAAAGCATATTTAAATTTAATATTCATTTAAAAACAACTTATTTAGAGGTCACAATTTCTTGATTAATAGATAATTCTATTGTTTCTATAATAGAAAATGTTATTGAAAAAAAAAAGTTGTCCAGCAGCATTTAATATCAGATTAAAGTCAGACATTTTGCTATTTACTTTCTTTTAAAGATAAAAATATATCTAAGAGTTAGTGGGTTTTTTTTATTATTAGTTCAATTAATGTTAAACACTCAGTAAAATAAAATAAATACAAAATTTATTATCAATAACTATATATTATTATTATTTAAAATTGTTTATATTATAATTTTGATTTATATATTCACAATATATATATAAAGTATCTGTGTTACATACATGTATGTTTTGAAAAGTACTATACACTTGCAGTTCAATGAACAATACATATTCTATTCTAATTAAAGTTTATCGACAAAAGGTGAACTATTATATGCTATATATATTGAACACGAGGGGTATTTGGAACAAAATATAGCACAGATCATGGTTCCATTGTATATTGTAAACTCTGAAATATAACAAGATTTTTTTCTGTAATAATCTAAAATTTTGTGGAATAATCATCATAAAACTTTATCCAATCTATAATGGACAAAGAGATTTTATCATTTATTTCCATACTGTTAATGTAATCAATAATAACAATCAACAATTTCTAATTACTGATTTGTTATTGACATTGATTGTTATTAATATTGGGATTGTCTAAGTATTGACTGGTTTTTAATGATTACTTATAAACCCATTTAGCCTTGAGCATTGTTACACTTATTATTGATGGGTTTTTTTCATATGTCAAATGTGTTGACTGGGAAGCGAACCCGGGCCAGCTTCTTGGAAGGCAGCTATGCTAACTACTAGGCCACCAATGCTTGACACTCATTATTGATGTTAAATGTATGTTTCATTAACTTACACAGATTGTTAAAAATACTGGTAGTAATCAAATCATGAATCTATTTCTCAGAAAGTCATGAAATATGTTTTTTTCAATGGGTACTGGTAATATTTTCTGGTCATCAATTTTTAAGTAATGACTGATGATTGGCTCAAGGAGCTCCTAAATTGGAAGCTTTAACTGCATGGTGAAATAGTCAATATTTTCTTAGGTGTCACATCATGGTGAAGTAAACTACCAAAGATAACTGATATACATAACTTCAATTATAATTGTGAAAATTGTAAAGCTTCTTACATAGGTATGAGTAATCATTGCATCAGTGTTAGGAAAGATGAGCATGCTAATGCAGTTAAATAACACTCATCATTATCGGCACTCTCCTCCATACTATAGATTCAGGCCATAAAATTGATTTTTCTAGTACCAGGATCATATCCAGATGTGATAATCTCTATCAGTGCAAAATTTAAAGAAGCCATTGAGATACTTAAAAGGCCAGATTGTATCAATAAATGAGATGATACATGCAAACTTCTTTCTATTTGGAAAGATTTTTTTTAAAAACATTCTTAATTTAACATTTTTGCTATTGGTGAAATTTTAACATTTTTTTTTTTCAAATCAGTAATTGTAGTGCCTCTACGGTTGTCTTTCTACCTTTTATCACCCAGTAGATGACTTGTATGATCAAATTGAAACCAGTATATCAATATTCAAATTTTTTAACATGGATGAATCTGCAAAATATATCTTTTATATATGCAACCTGTGAAAATCTTTGTATCAACATATATATATATATGATTGTTTCAGTTAGAGAGCTGAATTTAAAGATTTGTAGATATCTAAAAATTTCAGATTTTCTTAAAAGTTAACTTTTAGTTAAATGCTTATCTTGAATTAGTTTTTTGAATATGGTGTCTAGATCCTCACTGAAGAGATCCATAGCTTGAAATCGGTCTGGGGGGGGGGGACAATCCTAAAGAAAGATTTGAATGCTTTCTCTTGTAGCATTTGTCATTAAAAAAAATAAATAAATAAGCTTGTTTAGAGCTATTAGCATGCTCTTTATATTATAGATATAATGCTGTATATACTATATATGTAAATACACACACACATAGAATAAATGAAATTTTTTTAATAAAGATCAAAATTAAAATTTTAGCAGGTTATATCAACCCCCAGCCTTCTTTAATATTATACTACATATATCAATATTTCTGTAGTGTAATTTTTATTATACCACTCTCAAACAAGTTAGGGAATGTTTTCTATCCACTCTTAACACCTTGTGGAGGGTTGTAATCATAAATATATGGGTTAGGATATGAAAAAACATCTATAATCCCCATGATGCACGTTTCGTGCTGAACCAGCACTTATCAGTTGGCCCAGACCATAATCTCTTACATATATTTTTATCATTGTTCAGTGATATCAAATTACTAAGTTTTATTGATGTGTTAAAAGTGGATAGAAAACATTCATTTTTTTATGTGAGAATGGTGTAATGAAAATTACACTACAGAAATATTATACATTATTGAATTTCTAGTCTAATGAGTGACTAATAAAAAATATTAATATACTTTTAATACGTGATTTGTGTTAAAGTTGTGAGGGCTGCTTGTTTGATGAATCAGTTAACCTGTAGTAATTAGCTCTCTATATACTAAACAAAGATAAAGACATGTTTAATAGATCGTGGTCTGGGCCAACTGATGAGTGCTGGTTCAGCATGAAATGTGCATCTTGGGACTCATAGATTTTTTTCACAGCTTCGATCATACGTTTATGACTATATCCCCCACAAGGTGTTAAAAGTCAATAGAAACCATTTCCTAACTTGCATGAGAGTGGTGTAATGAAAATTAAACTACAGAAATATTATTCATTATTAGATAACTCAGTCTAATGAGTGACTAATAAAAATTTATTAATATACTTTCAATAAGTAATTTGAGTTAATGTTATAAGAGCTGAATGTTGACATTAATAATTTTCTATTGATATATATATATACTGAACAATGATAAAGATATGTGTAAGAAATTGTGATCAAGGCCAACTGACAAGTGTTGGTTCAGCATAAAATATGTATCTTGGGGATCATAGATCTTTTTCACATGTCTTTGATCATATGTTTATAATTACATTCCTCCATAATGTTTTAAAAGTGGATAAAAAACAACCCCTATCTTGCATGAGAATGGTATAGTGAAAATTATCCTACAGAAATATTATTCATTCTTGGCTAATCTCTAGTCTAATGAGTGATTAATAAAAATTATTACATTTTTAATCATTTATCACATGGTAATTAAGCTCTACTTTTAAATTATTATAAAATTTTATATCTAATTAAATGCTGTATACAAAGAAAAGAAAATTGTATTCAGAATTGAATATTTTATAGATAAATAAAAATCGATATTTTTATTTAAAGCAAAAATTAAACAAATAAGTAAATTTCTTACTGTGGAATTTGTGTAAACTTACAGTTTTACCTATTTTATCTAAAGTACTTATTTTCTAAATTGCTATTCTAAGAATTGGACTTTCACGTATACTGGCCTTAAGTTGGGTTTGAATCTATGTTCTAGATGTTGCTTATTACTTAGACACTTTCAAAATTAAAATAAAATTTCTTAACAGTTTAACTATTGGCAAGATAAGCTAACTTTTTTGACATTTACAACGTTTCTCAAGCAATAGATAGGCAGTAGACTATTTTTAGTAGATAGTATCTTCTGAATTGACAAGCATAACATTTATTCATTTTTGGAGTATGATATAATAATGGTGGTGATGAACGAAACATTTCTGCAGAACTCTCAGCATTTAATGGCCCAAATTATCATGCTCTTTAAATTATATCCATGGCTAGATATGCTGACTTCTTAAAAGTACTTTTATGTCATTTTATATTTAACTTCCTTTCCACCAGTTGATCACTAAACATGTTTCTTTCAAAGTTTAATATCCTCTCTTCGCTGAGATATTTTCTTCCCATAGCATGATAATCTTTACTTTTTTTTTCTTTAGTTAAATTTCTCTGGAATCCTATTATACTATTATACTTAATCCTTGTTTTGTTTGGGTTGTTGCTTTAATTATAGAAACATATTACGATGTTTTTGAAAAAAAAATGTTTCTTTATTTAACAATTCCCCAATTTTATTAGAATTAATTTATATTTCATTATAATAACTTTATATTTTAACTTTCATTTATTTATTACATGTTTAAATTGAAATCATTTAATCTTTAAAATGATATTGCATTGACAAAATATCCATTTATGACGTCAGCAAGTTAACTTGTATATCTATTTTAACTTTAATTATGACCATCTTTACATATTAATTTATCTTTTTATATAATTCTTAATCTTAATGTCTTTAAAATATATTAACTGAATAATGATTGACTGTAGCAGCTTTCACAACAATATACGACTATATTACATTTTTTATTTATAATTTTTTTTTCCCTCTTTGAGTCACCAATTGAAATATTTTTCATCAATCCGTCACTTATTTCCTACTTTAATCCTTAGATTTAATTTTTACTAAATTTATATAACATCTAGAATTAGAATCTAAACTTCTATAATACTTTATTATGATTCGACTTATCTAATCAGAATATATGTGTGTGTTAATTTTTATATTAAGACATACCCCTGTACTACCAAAAGTTGAAGGTCTTTGAGAGTGATTTTTAATTACAAACATTTGAACATCATATGGTCTACCAAACAACGTAGATAATTATTTTATACTTTCTCAAGCATTAATTCATTTCATTTATTCGACTCCAGACTCTGATGTAATCTTGATTAGTCGATGAACACTAGATGGCACTATTATTATATTTATATAATAATAATAAAGTAAATAATAATAATAATAAAGTAAATAATAGTAAAGGTCAGGGAATAAGATGGATGAGAAAGTTAATGTGGTATGCAAAAGATTTGGATAAAGAATGTATATCAGTATATTTGAACAAAAGATGGGATGATTGTGTTAAGAGGATTGTTGAGTGTTATAGTAGTAAGGAATGGGATAAAAGAATAAATTTATTAATACAGAATAGGGAGTTAGAGAGATGGAGAAATAGTATGGAGAGTAAAAAGAGTTTAAATATATATAGAAATAAACAGAATATTAGGTGCAAGTTAATATATGATAATAGTAAAAAAAGTAGTTTATTGTTTAAGACTCAAACAGGATCTTTAGCTACAAGAGAATATACATGTAAATGGAAAAATATGGGTGATTTATTTTGTAAATTATGTAAGGAATGAATAGAAAATATTAGGCATTTGTTAATTGAATGCAAATGTTTGAAAATAGAAAGGGTACATATAATGAAGTTATGGAAGAATAAATATGAAAAAAGTGATTATACAGAAAGTGAATTATTGGTTTTCATGCTGGGTTTGGGAAATGATAAGGGGGAATTAGATATTAAGGCTATAGGATTGACAAAGATTATGTTGTGAAAATGGGATGGAGCAGAATATGGGAAAACTTAAAGTGGGGATTGGAAAATTAAGTGGCTAACAGGTTTATCTGGGCATAATTGCTTAGATATTGTTGACTTCGTTTAAGGAGAAGCCACAATACATCACATCACATTGCATCACATCACTTTCTGGCTGATAATCAGTTAGTAAGAAGCTTTGAATTATTTTTATTTACAAATCCAGAAAACATCTAAATTTTTATAGCATAGCACTAATAGCTTAAAAAAAAAAACTTAAGCTAATGTGTTTGGTCAATAATTACAGTATAAAATTTAGTGATCTTAGTTTTATGGTTACTATAAGCTGTTTTTTTATTTAAATTTATAATAGAGGACACTGGAGCATTGCAGCTAAAAGCATATGCTAAATGTAAGCACATAATGTAATGTGATATTTTGTTGATATTTATCACCTTAGCCCAATGATAAAAAGGGTTTGCAGTTAATCCAAAACTGCAGTCATTAAATGTATAAATTCACAGATTTAGTTTGCCATATACTATACCTTCAAATGGTCTTGATTGAAAACCATAAAAGTAATTTTTAAATTTCCACCTATTATTTTGATAGTACAAAAGTTCTTGACTATAAAAAAGCATTAGATATAAAAAAAAATTTACTGAAGCAGCTTATAAGCCAAAAATTAGAGTGACATCTACCACTTAGTATTCAATGATTACTTAAGCTTAAAATTGATGACACTAGAGTGAATAAAGTAATTACTGTTTTTAAATACATATTGTAACGGAATAAGTATATGCCATTACATTTCTTTCAAATAAAAGTAAATATATATATTGTAACCTAGTGTTATTGACACTTGGTTTGTTTAGCATTATTTCCTACGGGAAAACAATGCAATCCTTTTCTAGGAAATAAAAAGTAAAATAATAATAATATTAAGTGATCAATAAAGTATGCTATTTACTCACTGTAACGTGTTTTAAGCAAATAACTAATAAATTTGGTAATCCAAATGTCATTTTGAAGAAGAGCATAAATAATTTAGTTAAAATATGTTAACAATAAGAGCAATTTAATATAGTATAAAAGCACATCTCATAAACAGTAATTGATTTTGGATGGGTAGAGGGGAGAGTAGATGAGTGTCTTATCATAAAGCACAATAACTTCTGATATTTTTTTTTCTAAATTATTTAGATAATAATGTATACAGAATTATACATCACTAATAAGCATTATTAGTTAAAGATATTTATTATTTTTCATTAGTTGTCAAATCATCTTGTAATCCATTTAAATCATACAGAAATATATAACTGTAATAAGTTTTTTTTTTCCCTTTCTTTTGTTTATGTATAATTAAATAATTATTTTTCTGTCAGAGGTCGCTAAAAGAAGACCGCTAAATTTGGTAGAAAAACTAGTCTGACATAAGTTTTACAAGAGGAAGCAGTGCTGAAATTCGGTAACAAAATTTTATATTTTTTATTGCAGAAATAAATATAATTCAAGTAACATTTTAACAATATCATGTCTAGCTAAAATATTTTGATAAGACATCCATAAGCTTCTATTGCTCTACCTATTTTAAAGCTTTTTATACTCAAAATGTGCTATCTTATGCTAAAGTTTGAGATCACCGTATTGACTACAGCGATCACGGAAAATGTCATTATCGTTAAACTAAGCAATATAAATAATTTCCAAGAAATAATTAATTATTTGTTAACTTTACCTTATTTAACAATCTTTTCATGGTATAAAAGAAAAATTAGAATTAAAAGACATATTATAAAAGCCAAGGAAAGTTAACCAAAAATTTCGCGCTCTTTCTAACAGAAATTGTCTGCTTTAGAAAATAATGCAAGTTCCCCACGTTAAAATATGTTTTATTCACTGAAAATTATCTAGAAATAATATAAATAATAAATGATATTTACTTATGCACCTGTATATTTTTTAAAAAGAAATATAAATTTTCTCAAGGCAAATATCGGAAAATTTGTATGTGTGCATTTACGGAGATTTCATTATTAAAGAAAAATTATAATTCCTAGAATAGGAATAAAAACTACAAACATTAGTGACTTAATTATAACTATAATATAATATGTTATATTATACATCCATTGGAGTCATAAAACTTTATATCCACGTAAGTCAGCTGCAGTCAATACAAATAATATTTTGGAAAAATTCGCGCATTCTTTTATTCATAAGCCAGCTAGCTAAAAAGGATACGTATCGCCAATCGTAAAAGAAAAGAATTGTATATGTGATCGTTTATCGTCAAATATTTGTAATGTTAAAATCTGTATTGTTTTTCTGGATCCCAAAATTATAGCAGTTAATTCAAGGAAGAATTAAAATCCAACGCTGCTATGTTTTCTTTACCTACTATTAAGTGCACCCGAATGGAGGCAACTTTTTATAAATGAAATAATTACATGTGTTTCTTGTTTAAATTTGCTTCGTGAACTATGAATGAATCAAATTCTTCATCTGGATAAAGTGCCCAATGGAAAACATTTTTTTTTAGTGATATTATAAGCACTTATTAAGTAATGATTTTTTTTTTACTAATCTGTAAAATTATGTGTATTTTTTTTTATATCAGCAGGTTAAAGGCTGTATCCAAGTAATATTTAAATGACCTTGTAATCATAAAGGTATGTTTTCATGTAATTATTCTAGGTTAAATTTATATTTGACATAAAAAAAAAAATATATTTTTTTTATTTTATAAAATGTGTTTACTTATGACATGCAGTTATGAGTATAAATTTAGATGTTAGATGCGTAAAAGAATAAAAATTTAGATACTCAATAGGCAAAATATCTAGTTAAAATTATCAGAAGTAATTAAAGAGAAGTGCTATACAAATATTACTTATTTAAAGTTTGAAACAAATTTATACTATGTTAATTAAGGAACTTATTCCCAATTATTCTTTATTAACGCATTCACTTGGTTTAGTTTAAAATACTATATTTCCTATTATTTGTTGAATATTTCTTTGGCAAAAGTGAAAATTATTATTGTATTCTGTGATATCCATTGATATCAGACGCTGATCTAAGTATACCCCGGAACATAAATTTAGTGTAATTAGTGTATTTGCTTGTCTTGCCTCGATATAGCATCGGTATAGGCTGTATATGCACCTAAGTAATAATTGTAATGTATCTATTTTGTGGGATAGAAAATAATCTCCCCAAAAGCTTTACTTTCCATGAGGGGAATAGATAAATCTAGTAATCGGGCATGTTTATAACCCAATTGATCGCTTCTCAGAGTGAAGACGATCAGTACTTTATATAGTATTTAGTGTATTTCATTAGTTAAAATCCCAGGAGAGGATTATATTTGGTGTGTGTTCCTATTATGCCCAATTAAGAGGTAAGGACCCACCAAACTATTTTAATATAGTAGTTAACTCTACAGCCCTTCGGTGTTATTCCATATTCCTCATGAGAGAATAGAGATAATTCCACCACGGAAGGTGTTGAATATTGTGTTTGTTTAGAAAGTTATGGCAAGATAACGGGTATATTGGAGGTTAATTCCTCAAGCTCCATTTAGTATAAATAGCGTGCTAGTATATATGATCAATGTCTGAATTGTGCGAAGGAATAGTGCTGGTAATCCACACGTAAGTCAATGGAGAGTGTAAGTTTTAAAATTGCGTGATTAAAAATTTTCATTTGCCAATAGAGGGTTCAAATGCTAGGTTTAATTCATGTTAATGATTAAGTAGCACTCACAATATAACTTACACTGAGAAAAACAGTGTGTATAACAACTTCAGTTGTTATTAAGGTAAACATTAAAATAATAAGTGCAACTTTTGATACGTAACCCATAAATTATAATAAGTTATCTAAATAAAAACTATCATTTAATTAAAGATATGATAATAATAAAAAAATCATTTGTACGCATTGCCTAGAATCAGATTATTTTTGTTTTAAAAAGATTGTTAGTCAATAAATTTAAGTAACCGTTCATATAAGATACACTAAACGAATGAGTTGATGTATCGATAATACTATTTATTTTGTTGTATTCAATTTACATAAACGTAAAAAGAAGATGAAGAAGTAGTTCGAATCCAAGTCTAAAAGTATAGACGAATTAATATTAGTTATATTTTGTTTTATCCATATGGGATCGAATAAATTGTATATGTTTGTTTATTATGTTAATCATAAAAGATATTTTTGTCAAACCATAATAATAAATTAGAATTTTGTTATAATTTAATAATAAATTATCGTCTTGTTACAAGTTGTTTTGAGTCATTTTTCTTATGTGCTAAATAAAAGTGTATTGGCATAATACTTGCAATACTTTCTTGGGTCCAAAATCATTTATGAAATCTTAAATTCAAAACACCAGATAGACAATTGTAAGCAGATCAAAATATTTCATTATATCATGTTTTAATAAGAATTATTTATGGAATTGAAAACTTCAGACCAAGACATTTTATTTTATTTTATATGTGTGTAAAATCACTTTATCCCAAACTACTATTTTTGGTTGCACATTGTTGAATACACATTTAAGTAAAGTGTCTAAGTAATACATCTTAGTGAAATTATTGTGTTGTCATGGATAATGGAAGGACACAAAAGCACCCTTGTCTTTTCATCATTCCGACTGAGATTCTGAATTTAAAAGGCTTTAGTATTCAAAATTATGCGTTGTTATTGAATATGATTATCTTCCGATCTATTAAATATTATAATAGTTAATGTGTGGATGCAGACACCTGGAATTTAAATAAGGTAAATGTTTCCTATAGCCGACCAGAATGTCAGTCATATTCGACAACACAATACTGCCGAGCAATTTTCTTAAATATAACAGAGAACCCTGAGATTAGTGTCATTATTATAAGTGCTCTTAAATTAATAATTGATCAAATTCAGATCAATATTACAAGCGTGGCATGGCTTAAGAGATTGAAACATCTAATTGTATAATAACAAAAATATTGAGACCATATTGGCAAATTAATGAATATTTTATTTTAGTCAGTAATATTAACAATGACATGAAAAATCATCATTATCATTGTCGTACAGTGCACGTACTTACAGCCCAGAGAATGTGTTTTTGGACAGAGAAAGAATGGTAGTTTATTAATAATTTTCTTTTTAAATTTATTTTATTAATGATTTTTTTTTTTAAATTCTGTCTCTGTCTGAACTGCATATCGCTGGAGCTGAAATATGTAGAACTAACCTAACGTCGAGCTATTATTATTAGGTAAAGTAAAGTTAATTACCTGGCTTATACAAGTAGCAGTCGGAGTTTAAGGAGATTTCCGGATGGATTTTATTAAATAATTAAATAGGAAGCTCTCTTATTTATTAGGTTAGAATATATATTGTTAAATCCGCACTTACAACTGTGCCAATGTTATATCTGCAAGTCATACTGTGCAGTCAGCCAATAACGTTATACAATTCCCACACTGTTCTTTTCCAACGAGTGCTCTCCAACGAATCGGTCTGCAACAAAGCTCTCCAATGAATTGGTCTGCAATGAATGCTCTCCAACAAATTGGTCTGCAATGAAGCTCTCCAATGAATTGGTCTGCAATCTCTCCGCTGAATTGGTCTGCAATGAATGCTCTCCAACGAATTGATCTGCCATGAAGCTCTCCAAACGAATTGGTCTGCAACAAAGCTCTCCAACGAATTGGTATGCAACGAAGCTCTCCAACGAATTCTCTCAATATCTCCTCTGTGCTCTCTTTCAGCTACACCTGTGAACTACATTTCCACTGGATGCTGGTATTAACCACCAGCACTGACGCGAGATATCTCTTACTTAAATACTGCTTACTCAATACTGCTTGACTGCTCTCTATATTACACTGCTAGATGTTACCCAGTCTTCTTATCACTCTCTGACAACTGCAACAATCAATCAATGCACTGACCAATAAGGTAACGTCTCTTATCTAGAAACATTTGTAATTAGCAAATATTTCTAGGAATTGTCGATCGCCATTATGTCAATGCACTAATTAAATTCCTCAGCTATCAGAGCGCGATCTAAAAACAGCCTTACGAATAAATTCTAGTTTTTTTCTGAGTGCACAAACATGTGTGCCATTTTACAAAACACTACATATATAAAATCATCCTCAAGTAGAAATATATGTTTAAAAAAAAAGAAGAAGGCGAATTTAATAATTTGATTTGAATTAATATATATAATGTACAGATGGCAAACTAATTATATAATTTAAAGTTAAAATCTAAAAACAAGATTCTTTTAATATAAAAGAACTTTTTAAAAAAATGCTGTTAATTAATTATTTTTCATTTCAATAAAAATTTTATTAACAATAAATAGTGATTACATACTAATAAAGGATAAATCAATGAATAAATTTTATTCCTAGAATGGAAATGATTTTCTATTTTCACGTAATTGCAAACAGGCCCTTGGGCATATAGTCAGATAAGAGATAAATTTAAAAATACTACTGATAGGAGTTCAGATAAAAAAAACCTTTGAAGCAAGAAGAGATTTTTTGGATGGCTCTTGCTGATTGTGAATTATTAAGTATATTTAGAGGTGTATTGCGGATCTCCAAAATGTAGGGGTCACAATAATTTACGTTTCCCGTATTTGCAGCAGCTGAAGCGATCTCCAGAATAGGATGGTTCCCTAAAAATAGCCAGCAATGGACTTCTCTCTATCTAGAAGAATAGGAAATAAAAAGAACTTTGAATTCTACCATGCATCAAGGATTACCTATAGCATTGGAAAGTATAAACTTTTCTTTTAAATGAAGTATGAACATTAATCATATAATGCAAACTTTTTCCAGTATTTTGTGTCACTTAACTTTTAAAAGAAATCTCTTATCTGACTAAATTTTAAATTATTTATCTATTTTCTTTTTTAAAAAAAAATATGCTTAATATCATTTCCATTCTTGTAATTTCTTTTAAATTAATTATTTAAAGTGAGTGTGAATGGCTGCATAGATTCGTAAGATTGTTAGTTTAAATTGTGTTAATTTTGGGCTAATTGTTTCGTAGTTGGATTGGTGCTAGTGGATAGACGTATGGATGTTTTATGTCAATGTAACTTGAGTAGGTGCATTGGATACTCATTCCCTTGTACCACGTTAGCATACAGGGCAATGTGCCCAACTAAATGCATGACCCCAAAGAGGTAGTCATATCATTGCAATGGTCATAGATGTATTTCCTATGCCATTGATTTTCTTATACTCTGACTGGAACAGTAATCTGGCAAAGACCGGCTATCCCCATTTACAGAGCTTCTCGTATAATTTCGTTCTTGTATCATGGGGAAGATGCGTCATTCCTTCTCACCATGATTCATTATTTTTCTAATGATATCATGTTATAGGTAAAATTCCTGTTAGGATGATTGTGTTATGCTAATAATCTCATTTTGCATTGGTCACATCGGTATATCAGTAAGCTAGTGTTGGTTTAAATGCGAGATTTTTGGTCTAAGATTGAAGGGCTTGGGTTGGTTATTGTATGGATCTATGTAGGGTGTTAACACTTACTAAAATATTAAAATTGTATTTAAATCTATTAAATGCTTCCCATCTGTGCATATAATCCAAATCAATTAGTTGATTTAATTTTCAGAATCATTTTAATGTGTGTGTGCATTATAATAAAATGTTTTGTTGAATTAACTTATAGGCAGTAACTTATTTTATATATTTTATTAATATTTAAAAGTAAGCATTAGAAATTTTGAATATACAGTATGATATTTTTAAGCTCAGCTTCTCCCTGAGCTAGCCATTGGTGCTTTCGGTTTTATTAAAAAGATGACCCCTTCTGCCCAGATCTGCCAGTTGTATAAATTTCTCCAGGTTCAAATGACCTGGGTAGCACCCTGGTGTGGCAGATCAGATTGGGGAGGTTTGTTGACCATTATAATATATTAAATACAATCAAATATATATATATATATTTGTAGAGCAACCACTCTTCCATGCAAGGAGGGACTGTTTTTTATCTAAGTGGTTAATATCTTGTGGAGGGATGTAATCATAAACATATAACCAGAGAGATGTGAAAAGATGTATGATTTTCAAAATTGCATATTTCATGCTGTGTCAGCACCATCAGTTGGCTAAATTACAATCTGTTATATTACATTCTTTACCGTCTGGTAATTATACAGATAAATAATACCATGCTTACTGATAATAATAAAGTACTACCTCATAATTTTGATGCAGTATGTTAATAATTTTTATTAGTCATTCATTAGACTATAGATTATCCATTTAATGAATATTTCTATTGTGTAATTGTCACTACACCATCTCACACAAAGTAGGAACTTCTTTCTATGTGCTATCTATATATACTGAACAATGATAAAGATATATGTAAGAGATTTTGGATTTTGGCCAACAGATGAGTGCTGATTCAACACAAAATGTGCATCTTAGGAAATCTTTTCTTACATGTCTTTGGTCATATGTTTGTGTATACACCCTCAAGAGGATGTTAAAAGCAGATAGAAGTGATGAAGTGAAAATTACTCTACAGAAATATTATTCATTAGCAGATAATGTCCAATCTAATGAATAAGAAATAAAAATTATTAAAGTCGTATGATATTTTATTGATATAATTATTTTGGTACTTGTGAGTTTTTTAAGTAAGCCAAGGAGGCAGCCTATATTTTTGATAACTTAGCTCAAGGACTCTAAAATGTTTCCCTAAAAATGCCTGCTAAGAAACATCGTATTAAATATTTACATTTTTTGTTTTTTTTTTATTATTTTAAGAAAAGAAATTGTGAAAATTAATTACAAAATTTACAGTTTGTTTTCTTTTTTTTTTTTTGGGGGGGGGGTTAACTTATTAACAAAAATAATATATATGTATACAATATTTACACTTTATTCACGTCGGAAACAGTCCACTGCATCATGTTCTGTTGGGTATGTTGTTCCAAATTTTTATTGTTATGGTAATTAATCAAAGAAACTGCTGACAAAAAGAAACACGCTAAATTGAACCTACGATATTAAGAGCGTCTTGTCCCTTCCTTGTGTCATAATATATAAGTAAAAAAAAAAATTCAAATAAAGCTTCTTGATGATTTATCGGATTTACTTTCTTTTTTTTAAATTTAACAATTGATTTATTCATTTTAATTTTAATTTAACAATTAACACATCCTATACTATAGGCTCTCGGGAAACCAGCATTTATCAAAAATACGAGCTGCCATCTTGGTTTACTTGAAAAAACTCATATCATTATTTCTAATATTAGAATATTAAAATGTATGAATATAAATATTATGTATATGGGTGTGTGTGAATAAAATATTATTTGTGCATTCATTAGAATACCTATTTGTGTGTATGTTTTGTTTGATATAGTAAATATCTGTAATATTCTTTTAATTCCTGTATGTTTACCATTACAATTTAATTCTGCAAATTTATTATTTCTTTCATTTTTTTTGTTTATATATTACACAGATAAATAGTGTATGCATTTACATATATAAATGTAAGAGTGTGTGAGAGAGTTATTGAAATGTCTATTTCAGTTAACAATTTAAAAGCTAAACAAATTATAAATTTTAGACATCACCGTTATAACATTTTAAAATTAAATTATCTTTCAACCACGCAAAACTATTAGTAAATAACTGTACTGTATAATTTTATTTAATATAAAACAATATAAACAAAAAATATTTTTACTAAAAATACTAAAAATATTTTCTTTTGCATAAATGATAGGCATAAAATATGATTTTGTTAGTGTTTGCTATGTATATAGTAAAATGCTGTGTGTGCTTGTTTCATTGCAGGCTATACCCGCTGTCGAATTAAGGCTTAAATATATATATATATAATTGTTGTCAGTGATAGTTTACCGCCGGAACTTTTTAAAATGCATTTAAGCATTTACTGAAAAGCGAGCCAGATAACTCCAGTAAGTCCTGTAATCAACCAATAAAAACAAGTTTTTTTTTTTTGTAATTAGCAATGATTTGTTAATCTTTACATATATCCTTGAATGAATGGTGAAATAATTAAGTACAGAAAGTTACATGTAAAATCACACGTTTTTGAACACCAGATATGTGACAAGCATAGATCCAAAAACCTTTTATCTATTTATTTCATCATTCGTGATTTTTTATCTCCAAAACATTTTGATATGTTTTATAATCAAGCAATAATACATTCCTACTGATTGTTATTATTATTTGCCCTAATTTCTTTTACAAAAATTAATTTCAAATACTTTCAGAATTAAAAAAATGGCAAAGTTTTTTCTTGCTTCAAGTATGTGTAAGAACAGGAAATAAGCTATTTTCTTGTCTAGAATTATATATTAAATAGTCAATTTCTTGATCTTCTTATTTGAAATGCCCTTTACCATCTGTACATACAGGTATATATGGTGAGGCAAAAGTTAAAAGATAATTCAATTAATGTAAACAAAGGGAGTAAATCACCCTCTCTCAGACAATGAAATAAAAGCACTAAGTGTTAAACAAAGGATCAAGAATAGAATGAATAATCAAGAGAAGAGAATAAATTCATCTATTCTTGAAACTCTGATGCTTTTAAGCATACCTTCACTAACACTGTTGGTGATTCAGAGTGAAATTAATATATCAGGCAGATGAAATACAACACTTAATACTTATAAAACTAATAATTAATTATACAATTGGAGGCAATAAGATTTAATGCAAACTTGTAATTAAATATAACTCTGTACATATAAACAAAAAGTAAATCACCTCCATCATGCTAGAATTAAAATCACTTTAAATGTTGAACAAAGGATCAAGAACAGAATGTATCCACCTAATCCTGGAGCTCTGACATTTCTAAGCATAACTTTGTCAACATTGGTAATTTAGGAGTGAAATTAATATATCAAACAGGTGGAATGTGGCACCCTAATGGTTATTAAACTAATAATCAATTATATAAGGATGGAGACAGTCTTCCTTGATTTAATATGTGGAACTTTAAACACAACATTGCTCATTATGTATGTCAACAAAGGAAGTAAATCACCCTCCTCAGGCTATGAAGTAAAAGTTCTCTTAAAAGTAGAACAAACATGAAGTATAGAATGTGACCCACCTATTCTGGAGCACTGATGTCTATAAGCATATCTTTGTCATTATATTGTTGTAATTTAAGATGTTAATACATCAGGCAGATGAAATATGGTATTTAATATGAAAAAAATGGTACTTAATAATTATTAAACTAATAATCAATTACATAAAGCTGTAAATAGAATCACACTTTTAACATCTTGATTATAATAAATAGAATTTAATATCTAAACTTTAAATTAAACATAAAATATTAAATGTTATTTAATTATTATAATCCAGGTGTTAAAAGATGGATTTTGTCTCCAGTCTTTATTATTGATTAGTTTAATAGCTATTATGTGCCATATTTCATCTGCCTTACACAGTAATTCTCTCTGAATCACCAATAATGTTGACAAAGGTATACTACAACATCAGAGCAATCAAGAATAGATAAGATAGCCTGAGGGAGGGTAATTTTTTCTCTTTGTTTTTATTTCTAGTGCTTATTTGCTATAATATTCTGAGATTAACTCATTGCAGCTGTTTAAATATAATTAAATTTACCACTTTATCTTCTTCCTTCTTTCATATACATCGGATATGCCTTTGTTAGAAGAGATGAATTTTTAATCAATCAGAAATTATTTTTAAATATTTTATATCTGGCAAGTATGGAATTTCTTTCTATTTTTAATTTTGCCAATAATGATAAATTTCTTGATTAATTAAAAAATTCATTCTTTTAGTAAAGGCATTTTAGACAATTCTTCAGATAAATGTAGATAAAGAAGGTAAAGAGGCATTCTTTATCATTAAAATTTATTGTCATGTGTTATTGCTAGAGGGCTATTTAATTATGTTTAGATAATTACAATGAGTTAATACATATGTATGCCATAATAGTTATAAAATAAAAATCTATTGATCATTATCATTTTTATTTCTGGGTACTTTGCACTGATTATATGAATATTATTTACTCTAATATGTCATAATGTCACTTTACCCAAAGGAACAATTTTTATCCATACAATATGTAGGGATCTAGAAAATATTGTAATACAAAAACTATATGTGTAATAGTTGTGTTAACAATATAATAATACCCAGTCAAACCTAGTTCCAACTTTCAGTAAACACTCATCAATACACATGTTTTTTTAAATAAAATAACGATTTATTTAAACAATTGATACAACTTATACAATGATGTTTACATGAATACCAAGCAATGTCCAAAGCTAAATGAAAGGTAAACCTCAGATCTGTCCATCACTTTCTTATAAGTCAAGCCATTTAGATCATGATTAAATATGTCAACTTTATTGTTGAGGTAAATGGTGATCAATCCACTAATTGGTAGTCATTAGATAGTTTGGTAGAGTTCTCGTGTATAACTGAGCTCATTTTGGTATTGTTGCATTGATGAGGCGAGACTGTAAATTTGATCATTGATGTCTTGCAATAATCAGTGAACCAACATGGAGGTGGCCGCCCAGGTTTGTTGATGCAGCCACAATCTGAGAAAAAACATTTTAT
>JAQFVV010008969.1:0-19490 GCA_028023455.1 Epiperipatus broadwayi | reverse complement strand
TATATATATATATATTGTAACATTTTTCATTTTGCTATGTCTTTTACACGCAAATATAACCTAGCTTGTGAGTTGATCAAGCTGGGAGGTCAAAAAGAAGAAAGTTATATTTTAATTCTAAAAACATAGCTATATTTCCTGATCAACTCGCCTAGAATTATTGCTAAGTACAATCGTGAGCTGACTCAGTTTTTAATTTCTACATGAAGGCCAGAGTTGTTAGACCCACTGAGTCGGCAAACATATTGCAACCCTTAAACTAAACAGAAAATATGCTTTTAAACAACTTTGCATAATCTCCCAATGTGTAACTAGAATTAATTTTTTCAAGATTATTTGCCCGGTTTATTCAAACATATTAGCAAAGGTAAATTGCTAATTTTAAATCTTACGAAACTCACTAATAGATTTAATAATAAAAAGGAAGAATTACCATTAATAACGCACAATGAAAAGGTTGATAAAAGTATAATCTCTTTTTATTCTAACAAACTAAAATATTTATAAGTTAAATTACGAATTAACTAAACTGGAAAAAGACACAGGCTAATCCAGATAATGAATCGATTATGCACAAAGGGGGGGATTAAATAATGAACGGAATTTAATAATGTTCCAAGATCTTGTATAAAATTCTTTATAAGAAAGTCCCTTGAATGTGAAAGTAAAGTTCTGTATCAGAATGGTAGTCTAAGCTTAGATAAATAATTATTTGAAAACTTCTTAAGTCAATACCAGGAAAATTTATTCTTAACTTACCGGTAAGTTCATGTAGGTTTATGGGATTCCAGATCATGAGAATTTCCATTGGTCTCTCCTGCCAGTGTCTTCCATTATTGTTCATTCTATAGCTTGAGAAAAGGCACAGTTGTAGTGACCTCTGTGATAACAAAAAGCGGTCTTCACAAAACCTGCTTCCATGCTGCGTGACAGCTTAATATTAGCAAGGCCCATACCTGTTAGAAGTATATTTCTTGCCACAGGTTATGCTCGTGAAAACTCTCCAACTTTTGGAGACATAACTTAGAAGTTAAAGAGAAGACCCAGATTGAAGTTGAACATTCTTTTTTATATCACAGCCCATTTTTGGAACTTCACAAGGACTCTTGGGTCTTTTCATCAGCGTATAATATAATAATCTTATACACTCTCTCTTAAATTTGGGTTACAAAGTTTTCTTTTTTTTGTAGCATTATTCTTCCATCTTTAATTAGCTAAAATATTTTTCTTTAGTCTATACTTTTGGAATTCTTTTAATTTATCTGGATTAGTAATCTTGTATGTCATTTTTATTCTTTCCAATTAGATTTAAAAAATAAGAATGGCAATTTTAACCTTCATTGCACATTTTAACAAAAATTATACTAATCAAAAAAAAATCTTAAATTTACTTTTTAGCTTTTACCAAATGCCAATATATTTGTAACGATATGTTAAATGCTGTGCAATATATATATATATATATATATATATATATATATATATATATATATATAAATTGAATATTTAAATATAATAACATTAAATAATGAAAAATGTATCCATTTTGTAATAATTTCAATTATTCCAGTAGATCCTTAATAATTAAATCTTTGAAAGACTAATTCTTCCACAATTCCATGATCTTAATAAATATACTTGCCCGCTCAATTAAGTCATGTTTATATTTGTATATTAGCATAGTTTCCATTATGTTATTATTATTATTTTGGAAAAATATTGCAAATTGAAAAAAATAATAATAAAAGAAAAATAAAGGAAGCTATGCTAATATACAAATATAAACATGATTTAATTAACAGGCAAGCAGCAAACATTAAGATCACAGAATTGTGGAAAAGTTAGTCTTTCAAAGCTTTAGTTGACAAAGATTACTGGAATAATCAAAAGAATTTTATGATAAAAATTTTTAATTATTTAATTACTGTATTTACAAATATTCAGGTATATAATTATGTATATTGCTTTAAAAATACAGACATTGAATAATAATACATATTTGCCATTTATTAAATATTACCCTGGCTATCCAATTTAAACTATGGCTTTTTATAAAGTATTACTAGTTGAATTGCTTTACAGTAATCTTATTTTTCATTCCAAACATTTATTGCTTGTTATGCATACGGGGAATGCTAAATGTGATTGTACAGAAGTAAAATTTAAGCATAAGAAAGTGGTTGTTTAAACCACAAAGTTGGTTGAACAAATATGTCTACATATTAGACTGAAATTGAACAAAAAAAAGACAATCAGGCCCAAAATGGAAATTGTGCCAAGCATTAAATGGTAAATCTTGGGATTAAATGAGTTTCAACCAAGATCATTAGATACAGAAAATATGTATGATTTGATTAAAAATAAATATAGTGAAAGTTGAATTGGCAATAAAATAATTGAATACAAATATACATAACAATATTAACTAAGATGATGATGGTAATGATGATTTATAATTGACTACAAGTCCTTTTAAGAATATTTTAATTTGGTTTTCAGTTTAAATAAAATAAAATAAAATGAAACACTCAGGTACTGAACCTTGCCCAATCATCATCCTTGCCATTGTATTCCTATTATGCCTGCACAAGTTTTCCAGTGGATTCTCATGATTTATCAGGATGTGATATTAAATTAAAAGCATAATATTTGGATTGAGTTACAACAGAAACTAAAAGAATTAATAATTAAAAAGAAATAATTTATTAATTATAAAATAGTTGCATACATATACTCACAACTAATAGTAATTATACAAAATATTAATATTAGAGTAGTAAAAATATTTTTGAATTTAAGTTTAAGTTTGAAGCCTTATAATATTTATAATGATAAAATCTTACCAACTGAAATATTTAAATAGCTCCAAACCATGCTTACGTGTACATACTTATTCTTTTAATATATTTTTAATTATCTTCATTAATTTCTTTCCAAGATGATAGTTCTTCTCTTTGGGCATTGGTGATGTTAGAAAGAAAAATCAGCAGTATTGGTGATGTTAATTGAGGTATAATATAAATAGATCTTGAGTAATTCTTATAGTATTGTCCGTTTATTTCTTCTTGGCATTATTCAGGCATTAGCCAATTTTAGCAAACAACAGCTTTAATTTATGATCTGACTATATTTTCTGCCAATTTTTACTGGTGTGGTTTTTTTGTGTCTAACTGCACATAGCACATAGCCATTTAAATAAAGTCATCAACACACTGAATGTTGTAACTGGAGAATGGAAAAATACTTAAAAAAGAGCTTAGCAAAATATGGCTTAACATGTTACAGTAAAAAACAATTTAATCAGTTGTTTTTCTCCTTAAAATTATTATTTCCATGCCCATGTTGACCTCTGGGTCACTCTAATCTCTCAAATGATAGGACCACCTCCATTTAAATACATAGAAGAGGGATGTGGCAGGGGCTTGATGTGTAAATATTTGAAAACCAGGCACTCTTCAAATACCTGGAGTTGAATTGTAAATATAGAGATTTGAACTCAGATTTTCAAGCATCCTTCAACTATTCACACTATTTTTACCATCAAGACATGACTTTTAATATGTAGAAAAGATAAATAATCACTCAATATATGTATTTTCATGCTAAACCAATTTCTCTATCAGCTGGTCCAGATTATCATTTTATGCACACACACACATATATACATATATATATATGTGTGTGTGAGACATAAATCTGGACCAACTGATGAGTGCTGGTTTAGCAACAAAATATGTCTATTGGTGATTATTTATATTTTCAATATGTGTGTGGCCATGTGTATCAGTTGTATGAGATAGTGTGAATAGTTTGAAAGGCGCTAAAAAATCTGAGTTCAAATTTCATACTACAGAGTTAGCAAAATTCATCCTGATATCATATAGGTGAATAAATAGCTAATTAAAAATCAATAATAATCTGAGATCTCCTTAATATAATATTATTATTATCGTTATTCTTAATCACAATCCTATAAGAGCAATAATAATAATAAAATCAGTATACAGTGAAATGATAATTTAACTTAATGCTTAGCTTGGAGTTAGTTTTTTAAATCTAATGTCCCAACTTCTCACTGAAGAGATCCATAGGTCGAAACCGTTTCTGGGGATGGGACAATCCAAGATAAAAATGATTTGAAAGCCTTCTCTTGTAGAAGCATTTATCATAAAAAATAAATAAAAAAAGCTTGTTTAGAGCTCATTAGCATGATCTTAATATTACATATTTGTAAATGCAAGCTATATATGTCATCTGACATCTGACGTTTGTATCTTTACTAATTTGGTTAACTTCTACTTAATAATTGTAGATGTTTTATTATATATACTTAAATATTACTGTTAGTCATGGGAATAGTTAATACTTAATAAAGAGGAGTGTCTTAATATTCTTGGCTACTGAATGGATACTTCAGTATTTGTTTAACCTTCTTCCCCGCCTCTACGAAGCTCCTCATAGACATCTGACATCACTCTAATCTCAGCCAGTTCTTATGCTGATTTATTCTGCCTGATAGGTTTCGAATAGGTTTTTAAAAGTTCTGTAAGATGGTGCTCCTCTTCCTAATTATTTTACAAGTAAAAATTAAAAAACGATTAAAACCTAAAGCAAAGAAAGAACATCGGGTTGTAATTGGTTGTTAGTGAGAGCTCCTTCAAAATAACAAGTACCTATCTTGATTGGCTGAAAGAAACAAAGAAACTGCCTGATCAAAGAAAATAAAGAAAAACGCTGAGATTTTCATTTTGAAGAGTAAATTTAAAGGATATTACCAGTACATATCCAGTAATTACAAATGATTTCCTGAGAGAATCACTAAAAAACAAAATTATTTTCGAAAAATATTGGGAAGATTTGAGTAAAAATATTAAAGATTTCAGCAAAAGGAAATATTTACTCTTCTATAAGTGTAAAATTTCCACTCTTTTTTGTTTATATATTATAGTTTTTATGTTTGTTTTAAATTGAACATTTTAGAATAAATAAATAGTAATTTATTTTTGAAAGAACTCTTCGTTCCCTTCATAACCTGAAAAAAATTAGGTAATATCACTTTTTATAAACGTATCTGAGTTGAACTTAATATTTATAGGCGAATATGTTTTAACAATAGGGCTTTGTCTTCAGTTTGTGAGTTGGCCAATTAAAAGATTTCTGATTTTTACTTCATATAACCAATAATATAATTAGCGGTTAAAAGGTTAATGTTAAACGATATGTAATCTTAAAACCAATAAACATCATATGATCACTATTTTGGTATGTAATCTTGTTAATAGAATAAGTGTGTTTCATAATTGCTATCACTAATTAACATAACTTAGAAAATAAATAAGAGTATCAAATTGTACCTGGAGAAGATAACTGTATAGCCCAATTTAAGGACTCTGTCATGTTTTACTAGAGTCATCATCCTATTCTCATGATATCATATATACTTCTGTCATCTTCCCAGACCTCCTTCACTCACCCATGCCTCCTACCTCCTGGGAAATAATATTAACAATCTACCTATTTATCTGAGAGAATATATATATATATATATATATATATATATATATATATATATATATATATATATATATGTATATATATATATATATATATATAAGAATAACAGGGCATATTTTATAAGTGAATTTAATTTTACATCCTTATTTAATTTTCAATAATAGAGATTTATATGAGTGAGACTTTGAATATTCTATTTGAACTTTAATAAATAAAACTACTAACTTATAAAATTCCTGAAAATTATTTGTAAATATTATCCACAAAGGTGGCCCTGCATGCAACAATGTATATTTAAAGCTGCCAAAGTGTAATTTAAGGACCCCTACATAATTAATTAAAAAAAAAAAAAATAATAAGAATTAATGATCTCAAGGCTTAAAATAATAATAATGTTTAATAATAATGTGACTTTAAATTAATGTGAGAAGAAGAGTGGATGCAAAATAATTAATGCAAACTTACTAAGTGAAAATAATCCATTATATCGTCACTACTAAATAATATTAAATAAGCAAATTATAGCTAACATTAATTTATATGGTTCCAATCAACTCTATAACATTCAATCATGAAGCTGTTGCAAATAGTTAATAAATAAATGGCTGTACATTAAAGTTTAAATAATATTTATTTCCATAAAGTGCAGACAGTATTGAAATTAAACTGAGAGATTACAAACCTCTTAAGTGCCTAGTCAATCAGATCATAAATACTGAGACAGAGAATTCAATAAGAAAAGAGGTGTTCACTTTATTCTTTATTTGTCTCCCTATATATCCTTGCCAGTCCATTGTACTTAGATCTGAAAGTATGAATCTTAAATATCTTCACACTCAACTCACTGAGTTCTAATTATAAACATACAGGGGAAAATCTTTCGATTTACTATGCAGTAGTTTTACGATGTTATAACTTGCAGCAATATATGTAAATAATATTTATTTTACAAAGCACAGACGGTATTCAAATTAAACTGAGAGTTTTTGGACTGGCTTTAAACATAGGTAGCACAAGGTAAAGATGAGGGGGGAACTACTTCTTTTCTTGTTAAATTCTCTGTCTCAGTATTTCCAGGGATCTGATTGGCTAAGCACTTGAGAGGTTTGCACTCTCTCAGTTTAATTAATGCTTTTATGAAATTAAAATAAATTTTTGGATAAAACAGCAGTCAAAAATATTGAATCTAAACATTTTTAAATTATATCCTAAAGATAAGATTTTTTTAGTTTATTCTCATCAGTTGAAACGTAAAAAAGGTAAGCATTATCAAATGTTCATACATTCATACATGATGCTCATATAAATATAAAAATAAAATATCATTATTAAAATTGTGTTACCTGGCCAGTAAATCCTATTATCTCAGAAATTTAAAAAAAAAAAAATGCACACATAATAGCAAGTATATAAGTGAAATTTTATTATTTTTGAGAAAGTTTCTTTTTAAAAAGTTATTGTATAAAAGTTTTTTATTCTAAATCCTATAATCAGTGAATTAATGGCTTATTGATGATTTGCTCTGGCAGTGATTTATTTAAATGAAATCAATGTTCTCTATAATTTGTAAATGATGCAGTTTTGTAGGAAAGTTCCATTTGGTGTCAAGTGCTGGTGGTCATGGTCATCACAGCTGTCTTACAAGCAGTTGTCTCGGATTAGTGGTTTGCTTCATGGCTATTACGGGAACAGGCATGGAAAAAAAAAGTTCAATCTGGTTTCTTAAGTCACAATCAACTCTTCTAAAGGAATTGTAGTATACTGACAAACTTGGTGTTTTGATTGTACCTAAATAAAATATAGCTGATTCTAGAATTCTAAAATAATATATATAAAAAAGTTTTTCCAGAAAAAGATGATGAAGAAAAATCGAATGATAATCATCAAACCTAGGCAGGAATTGGAAAGGATCAAAGGCTTTAATCTTTTTTTTACTTCTGCTAGCAAGGCATCCTGTTATTTAACAATAACTGTATATTTCTAGGAGAAATACAGGCTAGAAGTTTTTATTTAGAATATAAGTAAGTAAATTTTATTTTATCTGTCCTAAGTACGGTTCTTTTCTGTCTAATAATTTCACATACCCATTTATACACTTTTTCTAGAACAGTCTACTTAACGATGTTTCAATATAGCTTCTTAGTATATTTGTAATACACATTTAAAATTAGTGTTTTAAAATTTCTGAAGATTAATAAAACATAAATCATTTAATCTCTATAAAATAAATATATCACAATTTTGCATTAAGGTCTAAATTTCTAATAATATTACCAAAATCATATAGCTATTGTTTGTTCATTTTTATTAATTAAAGTCTAAATTATGGGGTTTTTTCAAACATTTATTTATTGTTTGAATATTTTTTTTAAAGTAAACATTCCAAAAAACATACACATAACAATGTTTACACCACATGGATACAAACAAAATATAAAAAATTAATTAACGAATAAGTTACTTTTCATGGGAAGCAAAACAGATACATATGTAAACTTTTTTTATCATCATCAACCATTATCAATCCACTGCAGGATGAAGGTCTCTCCAAGTTTAATCCATCTTTTCCGATCTTTAGCTTCTCTTCTCCACATCACCCCTGCACACTTTCTTATTTCATCCATCCATCTCACATGTGGTCTCTTTCTGGGTCTTTTACAATCTCTTGGAATCCAGTTTAAAATTTCAATTGTCCATCTATTATCATCTCTTCTAGCAATATGTCCAGCCCAACTCCACTTCAATCTTTTAATTTTTTCAATGAGGTCAGTAACACCTGTTTGTTCTCTTACCCATACATTGCGTTTTCGATCTCTTCTTGTTACTCCCAACATGCATCTCTCCATACTTCTTTGAGTGGTCTGAAGTCTCTGCATTGCTCTTCTATTAAGTGTCCAAGTCTCAGATCCATAAGTAAGAACTGGTAAAACACATTTGTTAAAAACCTTCCTTTTCAAACACATAGGCATATTTCCTTTTAGTATCAAGTTATTTCTACCAAAAGCACTCCAACCAAGTTTAATTCTATGATTAATTTCTTCCATTATGTTTCCATCTGTATTAATAATCTGACCAAGGTATTTGTAACTGTTAACTTCTTCTAATTCATCATAATCAATCTTTATTTTCATATTTTGAGCAAATCGATTAAACATTACTTTAGTCTTTTTAACATTTATCTTGAGTCCTACTTTCCTACTTTCATCTGATAACTCCTGCAACATATCCTGCAGCTCTGAAGCATTATTTGCAAAAACAACTACATCATCTGTGAAATCTAAGTGACTTAAATAATCTCCATTTACTTTCACTCCTTTAGTTTCCCATTTTAATCCACAAAATACTTCTTGCAGCACTGCTGTAAAAAGTTTTGGAGATATGGAGTCACCTTGTCTTACACCTTTCTCAATGTTGACTTTCCCAGTATCATTATGTAATCTAATTGTTGCCGTTGCATTTTTTTTATAAATATTCTTCAAAATATGACAATATCCTGGATCTATACCTTGATGATCCAATGCTTTAATCACTGAAGAAATGTTTATAGAATCAAATGCCTTTTCATAATCTACAAATCCAAAACATAATGACAACTCATATTCATTTGTCCTTTCTATAACTTCTCTCAATACCTGGATATGATCTACTGTACAAAAAACCACTTTTAAATCCAGCTTGTTCTCTGGGTTGGTGGAAATCCAATGTTCTCTGTAGACCCAGTCGTAATTATCTCTGGTAAAAATTTTAATAAAAAACAAAAAAAAAGGAGAGAGTCTTAATTTTAAAATATCTCTTTATCACCTTTTTAAATATTAATATTATTACCGTATTCTTCCAATCATCCGGTACATCTTTAATACTTAGACATTTGGTATATAACTTTGCTGTAAATTTTTTTCTATTCTTTCACTTGCTTCGTTTAATATATCAATTATAATTCCATCATTACTTGTAGCCTTTCCTCTCTTCATACATTTAATTGCATATCTCACTTTTTCATTTAAAATTCTGGGCAATTTGGAAGATGTAATAGATATAGGAGGTACTTGTTTCTTTATTACTATATAATTTTTGATAAAAATCTTCTACCAATTTCATGATGTCGTCTCTCTTTTAGTAACAATTCCAATCTTTTTTCCTTATTGACCAATAAAATTTCTACCGAGACTAGAGAATTTAAGAAAAGAATATGAAGACACCTTTTATACAAAAATGTTGCATTAAAAAGAATTGAATATCTCGAATTTTGGTAAAATGGAAGCTGAAAAAGAGTTGAAAATGATATAAGAAAGTATAACTGTGAACTAACAAGGAAAGCTGTAGAAGAAAATAAAGAGTCTTAAGAATGTAAAACAACATTTGGTATTGGTAGGAAATTTATATCTGCAACAAGAAAAAAGAGGGAATTGTTACTAAAAAGAGAGATGACATGATGAAATTGGTAGAAGATTTTTATCAAGAATTATATAGTAGTAAAGAACAAGTACCTCCTATATCTATTACATCTTCCGAATTGCCCAGAATTTTAAATGAAGAAGTGAGATATGCAATTAAATGTATGAAGAAAGGAAAGGCTCCAGGTAATGATGGAATTATAATTGATATATTAAAAGAAGCAGGTGAAAAAATAGAAAAAAAATTAGCAAAGTTATATACCAAATGTCTAAATGATAAAGATGTACCGGATGATTGGAAGAATGCAGTAATAATATTAATATTTAAAAAAGGTGATAAAGTAAAATTTTTACCAAGATAACTACAACTCGTCTACAGAGAACATTGGATTTCCACCAACCAAGAGAACAAGCTGGATTTAAAAGTGGTTTTAGTACAGTAGATCATATCCAGGTGTTGAGAGAAGCTATAGAAAGGGCAAATAAATAGGAGTTGCCATCATGCTTTGGATTTGTAGATTATGAAAAGGCATTTGATTCTATAAACATTTCTTCAGTGATTAAAGCATTGGATCATCAAGGTATAGATCCAGGATATTGTCATATTTTGAAGAATATTTATAAAAATGCAACGGCAACAATTAGATTACATAATGATACTGGGAAAGTCAACATTGAGAAAGGTGTAAGACAAGGCGACTCCATATCTCCAAAACTTTTTACAGCAGTGCTGCAAGAAATATTTTGTGGATTAAAATGGGAAACTAAAGGAGTGAAAGTAAATGGAGATTATTTAAGTCATTTAGATTTCGCAGATGATGTAGTTGTTTTTGCAAATAATGCTTTAGAGCTGCAGGATATGTTGCAGGAATTATCAGATGAAAGTAGGAAAGTAGGACTAAAGATAAATGTTAAAAAGACTAAAGTAATGTCTAATCGATTTGCTCAAAATATGAAAATAAAGATTGATTATGATGAATTAGAAGAAGTTAACAGTTACAAATTACTTGGTCAGATTATTAATACAGATGGAAACATAATGAAAGAAATTAATCATAGAATTAAACTTGGTTGGAGTGCTTTTGGTAGAAATAACTTGATACTAAAAGGAAATATGCCTATGTGTTTGAAAAGGAAGGTTTTTAACAAATGTGTTTTACCAGTTCTTACTTATGGATCTGAGACTTGGACACTTAATAGAAGAGCAATGCAGAGACTTCACACCATTCAAAGAAGTATGGAGAGATGCATGTTGGGAGTAACAAGAAGAGATCGAAAATGCAATGTATGTGTAAGAGAACAAACAGGTGTCACTGACCTCATTGAAAAAATTAAAAGATTGAAGTGGAGTTGGGCTGGACATATTGTTAGAAGAGATGATAATAGATGGACAATTGAAATTTTAAACTGGATTCCAAGAGATTGTAAAAGACCCAGAAAGAGACCACATGTGAGATGGATGGATGAAATTAGAAAGTGTGCAGGGGCGATGTGGAGAAGAGAAGCTAAAAATCGGAAAAGATGGATTAAACTTGGAGAGACCTTCATCCTGCAGTGGATTGATAATGGTTGATGATGATAAAAAAAGTTTACATATGTATCTGTTTTGCTTTATGAAAAGTAACTTATTCGTTAATTAATTTTCTATATTTTGTTTGTGTCCATGTTAATTAAACAATTTATTTATATATGTTTTTTTGGAATGTTTACTTTAAAAAAAATGCATTCCAAACAATAAATAAATGTTTGAAAAAGAAAAGCTTATAATTTAGACTTTAATTAATAAAAAATGAATGACAATAGCTGTGTATGTGATTTTGGTAATATTATTAAGTTAAAACCTAAATACCAAAAGTGTGATATATTTATTTTATAGAGATTAAATGATTTATGTTTTATTAATCTCCAGAAATTTTAAAACACTAATTTTAAATGTGTGTACAAATATACTAAAAGCTATATAGAAACATCATTAATTAGCCTGTTCTAGAATTCTTATAAAAATGGTATATGAAATTATGAGACAAGAAAGAACAGCAGTAAGGATAATATAAAATAAAATTTACTTACTTGTATTCTAAATCTGCAGCTTATAACACATATTTCTCCTAGAAATATACAGTTGCTGTTCAAATAACAGGATGCCTTGCTAGCAGAAGTAAAAAAAGACTCAAAAGCCTTTGATCCTTTCCAATTCCTGCCTAGGTTTGATGATTATCATTGAACATACATTTATAAATTTCTTCATCATCTTTTCTGGAAAAAAACTTATTTATATGTATTATTTCAGAATTCCTAGAATCAGCTATATTTTATGAATTTCAATCTTAAGAAACTGCAATGATTATCACTATACTACAATTCCTTGAGAAGAGTTGATTGTGACTTAAGAAACCAAATGGAACTTTTTTTTCATGTGTCATAGCAATGGCCAGGAAGCAAACCCACTAATCCGAGACAACTGCTTGTAAGGCAGCTGTGCTGACCACTTGACCACCAACACTTGACACCAAATGGAACTTTCCTACAAAACTGCATCATTTTACAAGTTATAGAGACAATTGATTTTGTTTAAATAAATCACTGCCAGGAGCAAATCCATCCATTAAGCTTGTTAAGCTTCACTGATTATAGGATTTAGAATAAAAAACTTTTATACAATAACTTTTTTTTAAAAAAGAAACTTTCTCAAAAATAATAAAATTTCACTTATATACTATTTTTTATTATGTGTGCATTTTTTTTTTTTTTAGAGATTTCTGAGATAATAGGTTTACTGGCCAGGTAACACAATTTTAATAATGATATTTTATTTCTATATTTATATGCTGAGCATCATGTATGAATGTATGAACATTTAGATAGTAAACACATTTTTTACGTTTCAACTGATGAGAATAAACTAAAAAAATCTTATCTTTGGATATAATTTAAATGTTTGGGTTACAATATTTTTTACGTGCTGTTTTTATCCAAAGATTTATTTGAATTTCATAAAAGCATTAATTAAACTGAGAGAGTGCAAACCTCTCAAGTGCTTAGCCAATCAGATCACAAATACTGAGACAGAGAATTTAACAAGAAAAGAGTAGTTCCACTCTCTTCTTTACTTGTCTTTCTATATTTCCAAGCCAGTCCAAAGCACTCTCAGTTTAATTTGAATACCGTCTGTGCTTTGTAAAATAAATATTATTTACATATATTGCTGCAAGTTATAACATCGTAAAACTACTGCATAGTAAATCGAAAGATTTCACGCTGTATGTTTATAATTAGAACTCAGTGAGTTGAGTGTGAAGATATTTAAGATTCATGCTTTCAGATCTAAGTACTTTGGACTGGCTTGGATATATAGGGAGACAAGTAAAGAAGAGAGTGGAACCACTCTTTTCTTGTTAAATTCTCTGTCTCAGTATTTATGATCTGATTGGCTAAGCGCTTGAGAGGTTTGCACTCTCTCAGTTTAATTTCAATACTGTCTGCACTTTGTAAAATAAATATTATTTAAAAGCTTTAATGTAATGACATTTATTTATAAAACTATTTATAACAGCTTCATGATTGAATGTTATAAGTTGATTGGAACCATATAAATTATTATTATCATTTGCTTGTTAATATTATTTAGTAGTGACGATATTGGATTATTTTTCACTTAATCAGTTTGCATTAATTATTTTTTTATCCACTCATCTCACATTAATTCACAGTCACATTATTATTATTATTATTATTTTAAGCCTTGAGATCATTAATTATTTATTATTTTTCAATTTAATTATACTTGAAGTTAATAAAATTACACTTTGACTTTAAATATACATTATTGTAGAACCACTTTTGTGGATAATATTTACAAATAATTTTAAAGATTTTATAGTTAGTAGTTTTATTCAATAAAGTTCAAATAGAATATTAAGAGAGTCTCATCATATAAATCTCTATTATTGAAAATTGGCATCAGAATGTAAAATGCATTCCTTTTGCCCATATGTACTGTTGATATATATATATATATATATATATATATATATATATATATATATATATATATATATATATATATATATATATATATATATATATATTCTCTCAGATAAATGATGAATTGATAGTATTATTTCAGAGAGTATTCATGAAATAAAAATATTATAGTTAAATAGCTGAAGTATATATCGTATCATGAGAATAGGATGATGACTCCTAGAAAACATGACAAGTCCTTAAATTGGGCTATACAGTTATCTTCTCCAGGTACAATTTGATACTCTTATTTATTTCTAAGTTATGTTTAATTAGTATTAGCAATTATGAAACACACTTATTCTATTAACAAGATTACATACCAAAATAGTGATCATATGATGTTTATTGGTTTAAGATTACATATCGTTTAACATTAACCTTTTAACCGCTAATTATATTATTGGTTATATGAGGTAAAAATCAAATCTTGTAATTGGCCAACTCACAAACTGAAGACAAAGCCTATTGTTAAAATATATTCGCCTATAATATTAAATTCAACTCAGATACGTTTATAAAAAGTATATTACTAATTTTTCAGGTTATGAAGAGAACGAAAGTTCTTTCAAAAATAAATTGCTATTTATTTATTCTAAAATATTCAATTTCGGCAACATAAAAGCTATAATATAAACAAAAAGGTCGATGTTTACATTATAGAAAAGTAAATATTTCTTTTTATTAAATCTTTAATATTTTTACTAAAATCTTCAATATTTTTCGAAAATAATTTTGTTTTTTTAGTATTCTCTCTGAAAATCATTTGTAATTACTGAATATATACTTAATATTCTTTAAAATTATATTCAAAATGAAAATCTCAGTGTTTTTCTTTATTTTCTTTGATCAGGCGGTTTCTTTGTTCTTTCCAGCCAATCAGAATGTCTTTTTCGGCTGAGAGCTCACTAACAACCAATTACAACCGATGTTCTTTCTTTGTTTAGGTTTAAATGCGTTTTTTTATATTTTTTACTTGTAAAATAATTCGGAAGAGGGCACCATCTTACAGAACTTTTAAAAACCTATTCAAAACCTATCAAACGAATTTTTTAGCATAAGAACTGGCAGAGTTAGAGTGACATCAGATGTCTATGAGGAGCTTCGTAAGAGGCGGGAAAAGGGTTAAACAAATACTGAAGTATCTGTTCAATGGCATAAGAATATTAAGACACTCCTCTTTATTAAGTATTAACTATTCCCATGACTAACAATAATATTTAAATATATATAATAAAACATCTACAATTATTAAGTAGAAGTTAACCAAATTAGTAAGAATAAAACGTCAGATGTCAGATGACATATATAGCTTGCATTTACAAATATGTAATATTAAGATCATGCTAATGAGCTCTAAACAAGCTTTTTTTTATTTATTTTTTATGATAAATGCTTCTACAAGAGAAGGCTTTCAAATCATTTTTATCTTGGATTGTCCCCATCCCCAGAACGGTTTCGACCTATGGATCTCTTCAGTGAGAAGTTGGGACATTAGATTTAAAAAACTAACTCAAGCTAAGCATTAAGTTAAATTATCATTTCACTGTATACTGATTTTATTATTATTATTACTCTTATAGGATTGTGATTAAGAATAACGATAATAATAATATTATACTAAGGAGATCTCCAGATTATTATTGATTTTTAATTAGCTATTTATTTCACCTATATGATATCAAGAGGAATTTTACTTAACTCTATAGTATGAAATTTGAACTCAGATTTTTAAGCGCCTTTCAAACTATTCACACTATCTCATACAACTGATACACATGGCCACACACATGTAGAAAATATAAATAATCACCAATAGACATATTTTGTGCTAAACCAGCACTCATCAGTTGGTCCAGATTATCATCTCCCACACACACATATATATATATATATATGTGTGTGTGTGTGCGTAAAATGATAATCTGGACCAACTGATGAGGGTTGGTTTAGCATGAAATACATATATTGGTGATTATTTATCTTTTCTACATATGTGTGGTCATGTGTATCAGTTGTATGAGATAGTGTGAATAGTTGAAGGATGCTTGAAAATCTGAGTTCAAATCCCATATACTTACAATTAAGCTCCAGGTGTGTGAAGAGTGCCTGGTTTTCAAATATTTACACATCAAGCCCCTGCCCATCCCTCTTCTATGTATTTAAATGGATATGGTCCTATACATGAGAGGTCAGAGTGACTTGAGGTCAACATGGGCATGGAAATAATAATGCCAAGGAGAAAAACAACTGATTAAATTGTTTTTTACTGTAACATGAAAAGCCATATTTTGCTGACTCTTTTTAAAGTATTTTTCAATACTCCAGTTACAACATTCAGTATGATGACTTTATTTAAATGGCTATGTGCTATGTGCAGTTAGACACAAAAAAACCACACCAGTAAAAATACCCAGAAAATATAGTCAGATCCATAAATTAAAGCTGTTGTTTGCTAAAATTGGCTAATGCCTGAATAATGCCAAGAAAGAATAAACGGACAATACTATAAGAATTACTCAAGATCTATTTATATTATACCTCAATTAACATCACCAATACTGCTGAGTTTTCTTTCTAACATCACCAATGCCCAAGAGAAGAACTATCATCTTGAAAGAAATTAATGAAGACAATTAGAAATATATTAAAAGAATGATATGTACAGGCAAGCATGGTTTGGAGCTATTTAAATATTTCAGGTGGTAAGATTTTATCATTATAAATATTATAAGGCTTCAAACTTAAACTTAAATTCAAAATATTTTTACTACTCTAATATTAATATTTTGTATAATTACTATTAGTTGTGAGTATATGTATGCAACTATTTTATAATTAATAAATTATTTCTTTTTAATTATTAATTCATTTAGTTTCTGTTTGTAACTCAATCCAAATATTATGCTTTTAATTTAATATCCACATCCCTGATAAATCATGAAATCCACTGGAAAACATGCAGGCATAATAGGAATACTTTGTAAATGATGATGATTGGGCAAGGTTCAGTACCTGAGTGTTTCATTTTATTTTATTTTATTTAAACTGAAAACCAAATTAAAATATTCTTAAAAGGACTTGTAGTCATGTTATAAATCATCATTACCATCATCATCTTAGTTAATATTGTTATGTATATTTGTATTCAATTATTTTATTGCCAATTCAACTTTCACTATATTTATTTTAATCAAAATATACATGTATTTTATGTATCTAATGATCTTGGTTGAAACTCATGTACTGTGGAAAATTTACCATTACATATTTGGCACAATTTCCATTTTGGGCCTGATTGTCTTTTTTTTTTGTCCAATTTCAGTCTAGTATGTAGACATATTTGTTCAACCAACTTTGTGGTTTAAACAACCACTTTCTTATGCTTAAATTTTACTTCTGTACAATCACATTTAGCATATTGTGGTATAATATATAACAAGCAATAAATGTTTGGAATGAAAAATAAGATTACTGTAAAACAATTCCAATAGTAATACTTTATAAAAAGCCATAGTTTAAATTGGATAGCCAGGGTAATATTTAATAAATGGCAAATATGTATTATTATTCAATGTCTGTATTTTTAAAGCAATATACATAATTATATACCTGAATATTTGTAAATACAGTAATTAAATAATTAAAAATTTTTATCCACTTAGGAGTGCTTTTGATTATTCCAGTAATCTTTGTCAACTAAAGCTTTGAAAGACTAACTTTTCCACAATTCTGTGATCTTAATGTTTGCTGCTTGCCTGTTAATTAAATCATGTTTATATTTGTATATTAGCATAGCTTCCTTTATTTTTCTTTTATTATTATTTTTTTCAATTTGCAATATTTTTCCAAAATAATAATAATAACATAATGGAAGCTATGCTAATATACAAATATAAACATGACTTAATTAACAGGCAAGCAGCAAACATTAAGATCATGGAATTGTGGAAAAATTAGTCTTTCAAAGCTTTAGTTGACAAAGATTACTGGAATAATAGAAAGTGCTCCTAAGTGGACAAATTTTTTTAATTATTTAGTTACTATATTTACAAATATTCAGTTATATATATATATATATATATATATATATATATATATATATATATATATTGTAACGTTTATTTATATACGTTACAAATATATTGGCATTTGGTAAAAGCTAAAAAAGTAAATTTAGATTTTTTTTTGATTAGTATAATTTTTGTTAAAATGTGCAATGAAGGTTAAAATTGCCATTCTTATTTTTTTTAAATCTAATTGGAAAGAATAAATGACATACAGATTACTAATCCAGATAAATTAAAAGAATTCCAAAAGTATAGGCTAAAAGAAAAATATTTTAGCTAATTAAAGATGGAAGAATAATGCTACAAAAAAAAGAGAGAACTTTGTAACTTAAATTTAAGAGAGAGTGTATAAGATTATTATATTATACGCTGATAAAAAGACAAAAGAGTGCGCAGAAGTTCCAAAAATGGAGCGCGATATAAAAAGGAGATGACAACTTCAATCTGGGTCTTCTCTTTAACTTCTAGTTATGTCTCCAAAAGTTGGAGGTTTCCACGAGCATAACCTGTGGCAAGAAATATACTTCTACACAGGTATGCCCCTTGCTGTACCAAGCTGTCACGCAAGCATGGAAACGGGACTTGTGAAGACCGCTTTTTGCAATAAAAGGGTCACTACAACTGTGCCTTTTCTCCAGCTATAGAATGGAACAATAATGGAAGACACTGGCAGGAGAGACCAATGGAAATTCTCATGATCTGGAATCCCATAAACCTACATGAACTTACCGGTAAGTTAAGAATAAATTTTCCTGATAGTGACTTAAAAGTTTGCAAACAATTATTTATCTAAGCTTAGACTACCATTCTGATATAGACTTTACTTTCACATTCAAGGGACTTTCTTATAAAGAATTTTATACAAGATCTTGGAACATTATTAAATTGCGTTCATTATTTAATCTAACTGTTTTTGTTAATCGATTCATTATCTGGATTAGCCTGTGTGTACTTTCCAGTTTAGTTAATTCGTAATTTAACTTATAAATATTTTAGTTTGTTAGAATAAAAGAGATTATACTTTTATCAACCTTTTCATTGTGCGTTATTAATAGTAGTTATTATTTTTTATTATTAAATCTATTAGTAGTTTAATAAGATTTAAAATTGTAATTTACCTTTGCCAATATGTTTGAATAAGCCCCGGAATAATAATCTTAAAAAAATTAATTCTCGTTACGGTAGGAGGTAATACCGATTTGTTTAAAAGCATATTTTCTGTTTAGTTTACGAGTTACAATATGTTTGACGCCGACTCAGTGGGTCTAACAACTCTGGCGCCCTCATGTAGAAATTAAAAACTGAGTCAGCTCACGATTGTACTTAGCAATAATTCTAGGCCGAGTTGATCAGGAAATATAGCTATGTTTTTAGAATAGAAATATAACTTTCTTCTTTTTGACATAGCTTGATCAACTCACTTTACAGTTTATATTTGCGTGTAAAAGACATAGCAAAATGAAAAATGTTACAATATATATATATATAT
>JAQFVV010008968.1:0-19492 GCA_028023455.1 Epiperipatus broadwayi | reverse complement strand
TTAGCTGCAGTCTTATATTAATACAAATTACATTTGAAATGTGTTTCTGCTATATGTGGTCGGTCGTTGCATGCAATTTCACACTTTACAGCAATCCTATATTTACACAAATTACATTCAAATGGTTTTTCTTCAGTATGTGAGGTTTCATGTACTGAGAAACTATTTTTATCTGTGGTCTTATGTTCATGCAAATTACATTCAAAGCATTTCTTTCATGTATTTTAAAACTTTCCCTTTCAGCAGTCCAATATTGACAAAAAGTACATTGGAAAAAGTTTTTTTATTTATGTGTTCTTTCATGTATCATTACATTTTCCTTACATGCATTCTTCAGTTCACACCAACTACATTAAAAAAGTTTTTATCCTCCATCTAAAACTTTTACCATCTGCAGCTTCAAATCAGCACAAACTACATTGAAAAGATTTTTCTCCTATATTTCATATTTTATTATAAATCCTTTTGAATTTACAAAAAGTGCAATAAATAAATTTATAAGAGGTTTTTCCTTAAATTTTAGTTTTACCAAAACCATATGATATAGTTCTTTATTTATCCTTTATACTTTTTTCTTTTATATGACTTATTTCATGATTTCTTAAGATTCTTATTCTTATAGAAATTTGCCACTCATAATCAGAAAAATTAACAAACAGGTTTTCCATTTTTTCCATAGTATATTTTTATAAAGATGGTAGTTTTTGAAATGTCCCAAATAGTGATGAAATGATTCAACAAACATTTTATGACATATATGACTTTAAATATTTCATTGAACAAATGTTTTTAATCAGGAAAGTTATTTTATGTTAAGACATTTTGTCAACTTTTATGAAAGTACATTTATATATTCATAACGTATATTATCATTTTAAATATATGTTTAAACATGTTATAATGACTTGACTTCACTTGACCAACAAAATATTAATAAACAAATATGACTTCTTATTGTTTTTGAAAATTTCTTTCATTTAAAACTGCTTGGTTTTTCTTTTAGTAGTTCTTAATTATATAACATTTTTGTACAAATATTATTTTTCAAGTGCAATATTTTTTATTAAGCAATACTGTTTTGATTAGAAGTGTTACAATCCTTGCATAGATATTAAGACTTCATTAATTCTAAATCAATGTCTAATATTTTAATGAATCTTTTTTACCAAATATTCTTTTTTCTATGTCTTAGACCTAAACAAAATGAAAAAAATAAAATGTATCACATTTTTTATAACATATCATAAATGTTAATTTACTAAAAAAGCAGAAATTAATTTTGATTCCAACATTCTTAAATTAACAATTGATTTAAGCTTTTTATCAAATGATGCATTTAATATCTTTACTGATTAAAATGTATCATATTTCCAGTTATTAACAACAGAGAAAATACAAATACTTATGTTTCTTTTATATGCATGACAAGAGTTATTATTTCAAACAAAATTATTTTTACTTTACATAAAAGCCAAGAAAAAAATGCAAGCAATCCCATATATAGATTTATAAACTTCAGACACAAAAAGTCAATCTAACATTAATTTATACAAAAAGAACTCTGAATATTTATAGTGACAAGTGTGCATTTTTCAATATAAGTTCCACATAAGGTATCCTTAATTCTAAGCAAATTTCATAGAAATAATGTGGTTTTTTTTACAGAATACTGACAGCAACAACAAAAATTCAAATTTCATTCACACTTTATTTTGTTACTATCTATTAAAACCATAGCTACTTAATTTCATAAAACCAAATTTTATAAAATAACCTAAAAGACATAACTATATGAAACATCTAAAAATTTATATATAAAATTAAATTCAAAAGTATAACTTATTAATGCCTTTATTTTTTCAAATTTCTTTTTGCTAAACAGTAGTTATCATTTATTGGTTTTCATTAATAAAACACAAAAATAGATATGATAAACTTTAAATATACACATATAGATACAGACACAAATTCAGGTTCTTTTTACATAAGTGAAAATAATGATATTCTGAATTACAAATACAGTATGCTGAATTATACGAATTTAATATGTACAATTATTAGCTTCAGTATCAATATTAAATGAAATTTATTAAATAAGATATTCAATCTCCATTTTTGTATAATTGATATTAATTGAATAAATATGAATGTGGATGAAATATTTTTATTCAGTCCTTCCTCTTGTAAATAACAGTGATCAGCTTATTAATAAGAAAAATGCAAGAAATGGATGTATAACTGAAAGAAAATGTGTATAAAGTTATAAAATGGACAATATATAATATTATTCCGCTTTAACATATCAAATATGTAATGATAGTCACTACAATATTTATGCAATCCTTGCCTATTTTTACACTTTTTTCAAAAAGATCTCATAACTTTCAATAACTTCCCTCTCCATTATAACTTTTTCCATTTTAAAATAGCATTATCCTTAATATTATCTTATAATTATAAATATCCTATTTTTTCCACATACATTAGTGAAGCTATAATTATAATTTAAGATTTAATATACTAGCTTAGTGTTTTCAGGATTTAGTATTCTAATCCGATACTCATAGCTTTAAGAATGAAGATTCTGTTGTGAATTGTTGTGCACATATATATATAAAATAAATAAAAATATCCGTTAATTAAAAACGATATTGTAATTATAATTGAAATAATATTTTAAGGGTTTATAAATAATTGTTTGTAATTATTTATAAACCGTTAAAATATTATTTCAATTATAATTATATATATATAAATGCAAACCCATAAAACAATACAATACTAGATTAAATCCAAAATTTTACCAAAATCCTTACACAACCATGGTTTCATCTACTACAAATAGACCTTCTCAAGTGAGTGAAGGGAAGGTGCAGTTTGAAATGAATTATGAGGTTTGTTTGTTTGTATATATATGTTTTTTTTTTGGTTTGATTTTCACTTGAGGTCTATTTGTAGTAGATGAAACCATGGTTGTGTAAGGATTTTGGTAAAATTTGGGATTTAATCTAGTATCGTATTGTTTTATGGTTTTGCATTTTTATTTTTGCTAGTATAGTGTTAGGCAGTTTTGGTAATATATATATATATATATGCAAATGAGCTTAAGTTTTTAATTAATTAGTCCATTGTTTGGAGACAGCAAAGCATATCTCTCTTCTATTAATGGCATTTAAATCATTTGCTATGTAATAAGCCTCTTTGATTTTCTTTAGGAATCACTCTTTTTTGTGCAAATTATCTGGGCAAAACTGGGTTTAAATAAGTGGCCTGTAACTGCTTGGTGGTCTCAGAAGATCTATGTTCTTCATTTTTATTTTTTACTCTATTATATGCATATCTGTGTTGGTATACTCTTGTAAAGATGTTAGCCTGAGTCTCACCATAGTAAGATTCTTTGCAGCCTAATTGAGAGCATGCTATCCTTGGAATTATTTATTAGTCAGTTGGTGTTGGGAGGTGTTCTGAAACCAAATTTAAAATAGTTAGTCAATTTTTTTAGCAATTTTCGATGTTACATTTGGTATAAAAGGAAGTGTTAATTTGCACAGAGAAGAATGATGCCAAAAGAAAAGTCAAAGAGGCTTATTACATAGCAAATGATCTCAATGCCATTAATAGAAGGGAAGGATACTTTGCTCTCTCCAAATAATGGACTAATTAATTAAAAATTCAAGCTCATTTGCATATATATACAACAATTCACAACAGAATCTTCATTCTTAAAGCTATGAGTATGGGATTTGAATACTAAATCCCAAAAGCACTAAGCTAGTATATTAAATCTTAAATTATAATTATAGCTTCACTAATGTATGCAAAAAAATCACATTTATAATTACAGGTGGTGAAATTTTGTCTCACAATTTTTTAATCTTAATAGTTTACATATTCAAAACACAGTCAAAAATAATATTTTTATCATTTTCTATTTTGCGTTTATATGCTCTACATTTTCCATCTTTGATCTCACCTTATGTGTTAAAATGCTTAATTAAATATCAAACAATGCAGTTTTTATAACCAAAAAATATTATTAAAAAAAACTTATCATCAGTAATAATAAATTAAAGTGTAAATTAATGATTGAAAACTTTTGCTTAATTGCAGTCTTACTATTACTGTTCCACTAGTGTTTTGGTTTACATTTTCATAACTAGTATAAATTTTTGTCCCCCAGAAAATCACTTAATAAAAAATGTCTCTACATATACATATGTCTGTGCATATTTATTAATAACTGTCTGATGACAACATATAATTTTTGTTTGGGTATATTTTTAGAAAAAAGAACGTTGATGAATATTTGTCTCAAAGAAAAAGCTGAAAAAAAAATAAAAAAAATGCCATGAATATCCTTCAAAAATAAAAAATTTAACATGTTAAATTATATTTGGTATTGAAAGATCATTCTCAGTGGTAGGTGTGGGAAAGGTTATAACTGATAATATAAATTCTCTGTAAACAGCAATGAATAAATTCTGTAATGACTAACTTTTTGAAATATCTGTTAGTTTGCTATACAAAAACCGACTGCACATACCTGAAAATAAATATCTATTTTTAATATAATTTTTCATCCATAAAAGAAAACTTTCAATTCTTATCCCAACCAGAAATCAATGAAATAAAAGATTACAGTGACAAGAACAAATAATTCAACATGTGGAGCAATAACACTAGAATGCCAAAAAGTAATAGTAGTAATAAAAAACAATACTCATATAAGAATTAATTACAAAAATTAGTTCTCAAAATCTCTTGACAACTCTTTATCCATATTACAAACAGAACACAAAAGTTTAAGACAAAAATTTTGTCATTCAGATATTATAAAAGGTCATATTATATGATTGAAGCAATACTCTATTACAAGTTTACACCTAAAAAAACATCCATTATAATTAATAGGATATGTTTGCTAATCCAAAAATTAATGAAGATAACATAATCTGCAAAACATAAGATATTTCATATTATTAGATAATTTGAGATTAGTGGTCATTATAGGGGATTTGAATACAGCCTTTCCCTTCAGCTATTCATTCTATCTCACACAACTGATACACATGAAAAAAAAAAAAATCTCCAATATATGTATTTTGTGCTGAGCCAGCACTCATCAGTTGGTCCAAATCATTACTTCTCAAATACATATATAATCAGTGCTCAGTTTATATTAAGATAGCATTTTTTCAAACTTTAATGGGCAGGTTTCAATCTGATGGAACATCCAAGTCCCTTGTTGATGCCAATATTATTGTCATGCCCATGTTGATGTTAAGTTATTGACCCCCTCATGTATAGAACATTATTGATTTAAATACACAGATGAGGAATTGAAAGGATACAGCTTAAATCTGAATATTTGAATGCATATTTACTTGTGAGATTAGTTGTAACTATAGGAAATTTAAACACAGATATTCAAACTTCCATCAGCTATCCATTCTATTTCATACAACACACATGCAAAAACATAAATGATCTTGAATATACATATATGAGATGATGATCTGAACCAATTGATGAATGCTGGCTCAGCATAAAATATGTATATTTGAGATCATTTATGTTTTTCATGTGTGTGGTCATATGTATCAGTTGTATGACAAAGAATGAATTGCTGAAGGAGCTTTAAAGTCTGTGTTCAACTCCCATATAACTATAACTAATGTAAAAATATATATAAAGTATACTTGTATTTAAATTTTCTTCTTCTGTGTATTTAAATGGATAAGGTATTATAAATGAGGAATCAGAATAACTTAATGTCAACATAGGCAGGACAATAATATTGGCATGAACAAGGGACTTGAGATTTCCATCATCAGATTTTCAATGGTATAAATGGCTGAAGAGTTAGAGGGTGGAGTAGATTGAAGCCTGTCTATTAAACTTTGAAAAAATGCTATCTTAATTTAAACTGAGCACTGATTATATATATATATATTGTACCGGGTCTAACCGCTGAAACCACCTACTTATACGTATATATATAAGTTTTGGCCGGTTTCAAACTCCTTCACAATACATTTATAATATTATAAAGGTTAGGTGAACGAACCGGCATGTTCGAGCAAAATGGGAGATCTTATTAATAGCTTTAACTATCAACAATGGCCCATCTCGGCTGCTAGATTCAAACCCCTACCATCCAAATACTTTATTTGTTTCGGGGTAAACCCCGGGGCGCCAGCAAGTCTGAAGACTAACATATTCGGGTAGTAGGCTCATAATCCAGTGCTCGAAACAATTCCCTTAACCAGCCCAGTATAATTTTAATCAATGATATTTATTGTTAATAAGAGATTGATAAAAAGAATTGACCGACAGATCAAGTTTAATTTTAAAAATAATTTATTTCAATCAACATCAATTAAGTTTAAATATAATTTACTAACCAACATAAACGCATTCTAAACATTTTATAAATCCAAATTTCACACACGCACATTTTTTTTTTCTTTTTTTTAAATTAACATATGATAAGATATTTCATGAACAAAGCAACATAATCTTAGACATTTAAATTAACTCTCATTCGCAAAAAATAATAATAAAGCATTAATAACATTTGAAACTCACGCACACACATCAATAGTTCCTTTTATGTATGATAGAGTTCATATAATGTTAAGCTTCAATATTTACGGATTACAGTGGTGACTACTACTTGTAAATAATAATAAAACAGATACCTAGGATTTTTTTTTCTTGTCGGTGGCTACTTCTGCTGCTTCTGATGGATTATATCTAACCGGTTAGATTTTGTTTATGGAAGAGAATTTATGGTAATCCGTTGGTTTCTTCTTGGAGACAGCTGCACATTTTGACGGAGGGTTTCTGTGTTGTTATCCAGACATTATTTCTCAGGCAGGTTTTGATGATCTTATTGGACTAAAAAGGCTGGAGCACAAGCGTATTTTTCCAAAAGCTTTTCAGCACTGCATTTCTGTAAACTGACACAGTAAAACTAGACTGAATTTCAAACTCCAACTGACTGAATGATAAAACGAAAAAAAGTCTATTTATACCTGCGAAGTGTTTTTGTTTTAATATCCTCCGGCAATACGTGTTGTCGAAATTCCTTTAGATTAATTATAGGACGTGTTTTTCGATTGAATATTTGATTAGTAGTAGCTATTTTAAAATGTGTTGTTTTCATATCTTTAATTAGCAGTCCACCACTGTGTTTCTTTTGAAATACATTTCATTTCTTTATTTATTTTTTTTTTATATATCTTACATGCATACTTTTGTTTACATTCGCACGCACTAATATAATCTATTATAATAAACTGGAATGAAAAGAGATTTTTATATTTTTTTTAAACTTTTAATTTATAATAATAATACTCTTTAACTTTTATGAAACTCTTAGTTTGTTTTTTTTTTTTGTTTTTTATAGGAAAACTCCCTCTCCCCTCTTTAAAGTAATTAATTGTAGCTTTCAAATTCTTTTTTCCAAAAGATTTTGATAATAATTTTTATACAAAATTATTTTATATACATGTGCCAATTCGGCATTGGCACAATATATATATATATATATATATATATATATATATTGTGCCAATGCCGAATTGGATATATATATATATATATATATATATTGTAACCTAGTGTATTGACACTTGGTTTACTTGGCATTATTTCTGCAGGAAAACAATGCTATTCTTTAAAGAAATAAAAAGATAAAATAACAATAGTAATAATTGATTAATAAAGTATGCTATTCACTCACTTTGGCATGTTTTGGGTGAATAACTAATAGATTTAATAACTCAATGTCATTTTTAAAGAGAGAACATGAATAATTTAATTGAGATATTAATAATTAGAGCAAATTAATGTGGTATAAAAGCTAAACAGTAATTGATTTTGGATGGGTAGAGGGGAGAGTGGATGAGTGTCTTATCATAAAGCACAATAACTTCTGGTAATTTCTTTTTGTAAAAAAAAAAAAATTAAAAAAAAAAAAAGGAAAAAATAATGTTTAAAGAATTATACATCACTGATTGTTAATTTAATGTATTTATTATTATTTTTTTATATTGTCAAATTACTTTGTAATCCAGGTAAATAATACTAAAATTATATGATTGTAATAGGTTTTTCCTTTCTTTTGTTTATGTTATAATCAAATGATTATTTTTCTGGAAGAGGTCGCTAAAGTAAAAAAAAAAAAAAAATGAAACAACCAATTTCATAATCAAGATCTTTTTTTTTTTTCAAAAATATAGTCTGCTTTTAGTTTTCAAGGAAGGAACAGTGCTGAAATTTGGTAACTCAATTTTTTCATTTTATTTTGCAGAAATAAATGTAATCAAAGTAAAATTTTAATAATATAATGTGTGGCTAAATTTTTTTGATAAGATATCCTGATTTTCTTTGCCATCTACCTATTTAAAGACTTTTATACTTAAAAATTTATTGTCTCACGCTAAAGTTAAAAATGACAGAATTAACTAAGGGAATCACGAAAAATGTTATTATGTCTAAATTAAGGAAGATAAATGATTTCCAAGTGAGAAATAATTATTTATTAACTTTATGTCATTTATTGATATTTTCTTGGTATAGAAAGAAAAAAAAAATAATTGAAAGAAATATTTTGAAACCAAGGAAAATCAACTAGAAACATTTTCGCGCTCTTTCTCAATATTGTCTGCCTTTACAAGTAATGTAGTTACATACGTTAAAATATGTTTTATTCACCAAGAATTGTCTGGAAATAATAATAATGATAAATAAGATTAAATTATGCACCTGTATATTTTTTAAAAAAAAAAAAAATAAAGAAAATATAAACTTTCTCAGAGTAAATATAGGAAAAGTTATATAGGGGTATTCTTATGGAGAAGTTACCGTTAAAAAAAAAAATTTATAATTCCTAAAGTATGAACAAAACCAAATATCTTAGTGACTTAATGATAAAAAATAAATGATATATTATATTATACATCAGTTGGAATTATTAAAACTTCCTGTACATGTAAATTGACTGCAGTTATTATCATAATAATCTCTTGGAAAATTGCACATTTTCGTCCATAAGTAGGCTAGCTAATAAGTATACGGATCGTCAATAAAAAAAATATTGTATATGTTTATCGTCTATAGTCAAATATTCGTCTATGTTAGAAGTCTATTTTTCTCTTGGAACCCAAAATTGTAGTAGTTTAATTCAAGTAAGAATTAATCTTCAATTCTGCTATATGTTTCTTTACCTAATTTACTAAACGCACAAAATAAGAGAAAACTTTTATTTAAAAGAAATAATACCATGCGTTTATTGTTTTTAAACTTGCTTCGTGAAATACGACTGGATAAAGCTCTTCACCTGGACCAATTGCTCAACAGAAAAACATTTTCTAATGAGAGAGTATGCACTTGTTAATTAATGATTGTTTAAAACTAAGTTATAAATGATATGTATTTTTGTTATATCACATAGGTTAAAGTCTGTATGGTCAAGTGATATTTAATAGCCTTGTAATGACAAAGGTATGTTTTAATATAATTATTATAGGTTAAGTTGATATTTAACACGAAAGAAAAAATCTATAAAATATGTTTTAACTATTACATACAATTGTAGGTAGAAATTTTGTATGTTAGATACGTAAAAGAAAAATATTTAGATATTTAAGGGGTAAAATAAATATTGAAAATTATCAGAAGTAACTAAAAAAAAAAAATGCTATAACAAAATATTTCTTGTTAAAGTTTTGAAATGAATTTATACTGTATTAATTGAGGAATTTATTCCTAATTATTCTTAAATAACACATCTACTTTATTTAGTTTAAGATAGTATGCTACCAATTATTTTTGAATGTTCCTTTATTAAAATTAAAATTATTATACTTTTATTCTATGATGTCCATTGATTTCAGATGTTGATCAAAGTATACCTGGTAACATAAGTTTATTATAATCAGTGTATTTACTTATCCTGCCCAGATATAGCATTGGTATATGCTTAATATTTGCATAGGTAATAATTATAATGTATTTATTTTGTGGCATGAAAAATGATCTCCACAAACGCTTTGTTTTCCATGAGAGGAAAATTTTAAATATAATGTTCGGGTATGTTTATAGCCCAAGGGATCGATTCTCATAGATAGGATGAACAAGAATTTATCTAGCATTTAGTATGCTTCATTCGTTTAAATCCCAGGAGAGGATTGTATTTGGTGTGTGTTCGTTGTATGCCCAAGTAAAAGGCAAGAAACCACCAAAATATTTTAATGTAGTAGATTACTCTACAGACCTTTGTGGTTATTCCATATTCCTCATGTGAAAATAAAGATAGCTCCACCATGGAAGGTGTTGATTATTGTGCTTAATTTTGAAAGTTCGGGCAAGATAAAGGTTATATTGGAGGTGTTAGTTCCTCAAGATCCACTTTAGTATAAATAGTGCGTTAGTAACTAGGATCGATATCTGTATTGTGCTGCTAAATATTGCTAGTATTTGACAAGTAAATCAATGGAGAAAGTAATTAAAATTGCGTAATTTAAAACACTTATTTACTGAAGGAATATTCAAATGCAACATTTAATTCTGGTTAGTAATTAAATAATACTCATATTTAAAATTATACGTATGAATAAAATTTGTATCATAACTTGGGTTAGCATTAAGTTAAATGTAAGATGGTAAGTGTAACTTCTGATAACTGGCCTATAATTAGAATAGGTTATCCCATTAAAGACCATAAATTAAGTAAATGTATTAGAAATAAATTTAATATTTTGCGTATTGCATATGATGGGATTAATCATTTAAAAAAAAAAAAACAAAAAAAAAAAAATAGTTAGTCAATAAATTTGAATAAAAGCTTCTACAAGGTTACCAAAATGTAATAAACAATGTATTGGTAATGAAATGTACTTTTAGTTAATCAATCCATATGATTGCATACAGGAGTAGTAACCTCTAGTCCATAACCAAAAGAGTATACAGATTAATGTCAGTTATATTTTATATTTTTGTATTACTATGGGATTATTGAATAAATGTTCATATATTTTTTTTTGTGATAATAATAAATTATAGTCTTGTTAAAATTTGTTGTAGATTCATTTTTTTTTGTTTTTATATGCTAAATATAAGTGTTTGCACAATATTTGCAAAACCTTTTCTTGAGTCCGAAATCATTCCAAATTCTTAAAAACTTAATATACCAGATAAATAAAGTTAAGCAGATCGGAATATGTCATTATATTTTAGTTTAATGATAATTATTTATGGAGTTGAAAACTTAAGACTAAACATTCACCTTTGTGTAAAAAAAAAAAAATGAATTTATTCCCAAACCATTAACTTTGGTTGCACATTATTCCATTCCCATTTAGTTAAATTGTCTAAGTAATAAATCTTAGTTATATTATTGTGTTGTCATGGATGATGGAAGGACACAAAAAGCACCCTTGTCTTTTTATTATTCTGACTGAGATTCTGAAAAAAAAAGGGCTGTGTTATTCAAAATTATACATCATTATTGAATAGAATTATCATCTCTTTAAATAATATAGCAGTTGATATGAGAGATGAAGACACATTAAATTTAAGTAAAATAAATGTTTCCTATAGCCGACCAGAATGCCAGTCATATGCGACAACACAATACTGCCGAGCATTTCCTTACATGAAACAAAGAACCCTGAGATTAATATTATTATAATTATTCTTTAAATTAATAAGTGATCAATTATTGTTGTTATTACAATCATGGCATGGCTTAAGAGAATTGAATGTACAATTGTATTATATGAAAAGTATTTAGATCATATTGGAAAATTAATGGATATGTTGCTTTATTTTGGTTGCATTAACAACAACCTGAAAAATTAGTGTCATGGGTGCAAATAAAATAAACTAATAAAAATATTGGGTTAGAAATAAAATAAATAAAAATAAATTTCTAATAAACTAATTAAAAGATTATTGACTTAGAAATAACAAAAAGTGCAAATAATAATTAATAAACTAATATTAAAAAACTGGGTTAGAAATGGCCACCCAACTACAGGGGCCATCGATGGCTATAGCTGGCCATGGGGAATTTAGTAGACTTTTCTTGAAGTCAATATTAATATTGTTTGCACTTGAATGGATTAGTTATTCATTGATTAAAAATATTTGCCAATAATGAATTGTTTTAGCCATAAGATATTATGTGAATATCTCTTATATGATCTAATCTTTTGCCACTGAAAAATAAATAATTAAGTTGTCAGTTTATGATGTTGTGGTCTGTAGGCAATTCCATAAAACACTGTAATGATTTTATCATTTATGATGATCTCTTTGTCTGGTCTTGTGATTGGCACTTATGCTATATTACATAATATCTAATGATATTTATATGGACCAAGAAGCATGTAAAAAAAACATATTTAGTAGTTAATGTTGGAGCTTTAGGGATATTAAATGTCAGAGCATAGTTTTTGGTGTAGATTGTTTTTGGTAGGAGAGGCATGGAGGCAGGATGTCTTGTCAATAATTTCTTATCGATAAATTTATTAATAGTTCATTGCTAATATTTCAGTACTGTTAAATACTAAAAGAGTTAGAATTTTAATATGAGTGAAAACAAAGATAATCATAGTATTTCTGAGGATTTGGGAGGATCCCAAGAGTTACAATCCCCTGATACACAGACTCCATATTTTAGTGTACAATTAAAAGAGGAAGGGGAAGATTTGGATATAGATAACCCAGAAGAAGCCACAATAATAAAGGGAAAACATGAAAATGAGCCAGATCAATTAATGAGAAATACATTGGAGGAATTCTTGAAAAAATTAGAAAAATCAAATAGTGAATTGAAAAGTCAGATACAAAACTCAAATAGTAAATTAGAACAATCAAATAGTGAATTAAAAAGTCAGATCCAAAATTTAAATATTAAATTAGAGAATGAAATGCAGGAGATCAAAGAGACATCTCAAAATCAAGTACAGGAGATAAAGGACTTAAGGGAAGATTTGAGAAATCATGTAGAAGAATCAAAATTGGCCTCTGAAAAGCTGGAAATAAGAATAAGGAAAGAGATCGAAACAAATTCTGAAAGGGCAGAAAATATGATTGAGGCTATCCAGCAGGACTTTAAAAGTCAATATATTGTATTAAACAATGAAGTACAGGAAATAAGAAATTATCAAAAGGAAACAGTAATATTTCAAAGAGAAGTTCAGGATAGAGTTGAATCTATTAAGGGAGAATTAGACAGTGCTAGAAGTGAAGTTAGTAATTTGAAAGAGGAAGTTAAAAATATAACTCTAGCACCTGACAATGTAGTGAAAGGATGTCAGAGCCAGATTACCAGATTAATAGCTAAACTAGAAACTCAAGAGTTAACCCAATGTGAGATTAATCAAAATCTAAGAAGTGAGCTAAGTCAAGTTATGGGAAGAGTAGAAAATTTTAATGATATAATAAAGAGTAATGCACAGCTATTACATAATAATCTCCAAGATGAAATAGGGGAATTAATGACTCAGTGTGAGAGTAAAGTCTATCAAAGGTTAGAAGATAAATTCAGGATAGATAAAGATGAAACTATTAACCAATTGGAACAACAGATTAAACACTTAAATGTAGGCCTAAAAGATAGTTCAAAGAGAATAGACTGTGAATGGCAGAACTATAAGTTAGAATTAGAGAGTCGAATGCAAGCTATAGACTATAATAGGGATAATTTTACAAAAAGTAAAAAAGTTGTTCAAAGTAAAGGTTTATCTGAAACTCAAGTAAAGGAAACAAATAATGGTCATAATAACCAAGTAATATCTGAGTTACATACGGTAATTAATCCAGTAGAATCAATATATGATCCATTAAATGAGCCTAGAAGTAAAGTCATGCTAGAGCCAGAAAGTAATAGCTCCATGGCCTTAAAATTCTTAAAAATAAAATTTTTTAGAGGTGAATATCTGGAGAATCCACACAAGTATCTCCAGAATCTGGAGGAGTTATTCACCTTATGTCATTTATCTGAGATAGAAAAGATTGCTATTGCCGCTAACCATTTGTGTGCAGCATCTAAAGACTGGTGGCAATCATTATTTATTAAACCAGAAACATATGGAGACTTCAAATATCTTATGTTAGCCAGTTTTTGGGGGGAAGACCGCCAAGATAACCTGAGATATCAGATATCTCAGGAAAGATATCATGTAAATAAGGGTAGTTATACTCAGTTTTTCAGGAGTCAGGCCGTCAAATTGAAAACCTTGACAGCTTATCCTTTATCTGAGACACAAATTGTGTGAATAATTCACCATAATCTGCCAAGGCATATAGAGCAGATCTTGATTGCTGCTGACAGATATACCATAGAAGAGGTAGTAGAAATTTTAGATTCGTTAGAGACCAGGGATAGGAATATTGATAATAAAATTAGGGTAAATAGAGACACCCATCCGATGGTGAGTAATATCAATTTCGCAGATAGGTCACATATGGGAAGGAGGAAGTTAGTTAGAGAAAAAGGATATTATAGGACGAATCCCTATGGTAGACAGAATAGCCACCTCAGTAGGCCAACAGTTAAGAGTAGAATTCTGAATGAGAATCAGCCTTCTACTAGTGGTATCCCAACAATACCAAAGAAAAATATAAAAGGTAGTAAAAGTAGCGGGGCATTAAATTAAAAAGGACCTCGCAGGAACGTTCCTCACTTCGGGGCCCTATTTTTAAACATATGTGGAACAGCATAATGTGGAACATGACCAAGCACTGGCCAGAATTAACCTTAAAAAGATGGGTGATAAACGCACTCATTATTCCAAAACCAGTCCACATCCTTTTAAAGTCCATGATTTTGTTTTAATTAAAACTCCCCATGTGAGTAATCTCCGGAAACATATGTTTAGAAAATTCATGTATCTTTATGAAGGCCCCTATGAAATTGTAAAACAAGTGGGTGAGAATGCCTTTTTGGTCTCAACCCCTGATGGAACAAGAGGTACCTATAATGCCTGAAGCTTACTACCATATCCCAAGCAAAATTAAATCCTTTAAACTGTATTTATTGACATAAGAAAGAAGTAGGATATAAACTTAGTAATACCATAAGAAGTGTTAAAAAATGCATATATTATTTTATTTTTTATTTATTATAACGGTGGGAGAATTGTAACCTAGTGTATTGACACTTGGTTTACTTGGCATTATTTCTGCAGGAAAACAATGCTATTCTTTAAAGAAATAAAAAGATAAAATAACAATAGTAATAATTGATTAATAAAGTATGCTATTCACTCACTTTGGCATGTTTTGGGAGAATAACTAATAGATTTAATAACTCAATGTCATTTTTAAAGAGAGAACATGAATAATTTAATTGAGATATTAATAATTAGAGCAAATTAATATGGTATAAAAGCTAAACAGTAATTGATTTTGGATGGGTAGAGGGGAGAGTGGATGAGTGTCTTATCATAAAGCACAATAGCTTCTGGTAATTTATTTTTGTAAAAAAAAAAAAAAAATTAAAAAAAAAAAGAAAAAAGAAAAAATAATGTTTAAAGAATTATACATCACTGATTGTTAATTTAATGTATTTATTATTTTTTTTTTATATTGTCAAATTACTTTGTAATCCAGGTAAATAATACTAAAACTATATGATTGTAATAGGTTTTTCCTTTCTTTTGTTTATGTTATAATCAAATGATTATTTTTCTGGAAGAGGTCGCTAAAGTAAAAAAAAAAACGAAACAACCAATTTCATAATCAAGATCTTTTTTTAAAAAAAAAAATAGTCTGCTTTTAGTTTTCAAGGAAGGAACAGTGCTGAAATTTGGTAACTCAATTTTTTCATTTTATTTTGCAGAAATAAATGTAATCAAAGTAAAATTTTAATAATATAATGTGTGGCTAAATTTTTTTGATAAGATATCCTGATTTTCTTTGCCATCTACCTATTTAAAGACCTTTTATACTTAAAAATTTATTGTCTCATGCTAAAGTTAAAAATGACAGAATTAACTAAGGGAATCACGAAAAGTGTTATTATGTCTAAATTAAGGAAGATAAATGATTTCCAAGTGAGAAATAATTATTTATTAACTTTATGTCATTTATTGATATTTTCTTGGTATAGAAAGAAAAAAAAATAATAATAATTGAAAGAAATATTTTGAAACCAACGAAAATCAACTAGAAACATTTTCGTGCTCTTTCTCAATATTGTCTGCCTTTACAAGTAATGTAGTTACATACGATAAAATATGTTTTATTCACCAAGAATTGTCTGGAAATAATAATAATGATAAATAAGATTAAATTATGCACCTGTACATTTTTTAAAAAAAAAAAAAAAAGAAAGAAAATATAAACTTTCTCAGAGTAAATATAGGAAAAGTTATATAGGGGCATTCTTACGGAGAAGTTACCGTTAAAAAAAAAAAATTTATAATTCCTAAAGTATGAACAAAACCAAATATCTTAGTGACTTAATGATAAAAAATAAATGATATATTATATTATACATCAGTTGGAATTATTAAAACTTCCTGTACACGTAAATTGACTACAGTTATTATCATAATAATCTCTCGGAAAATTGCGCATTTTCGTCCATAAGTAAGCTAGCTAATAAGTATACGTATCGTCAATAAAAAAAAAATATTGTGTATGTTTATCGTCTATAGTCAAATATTCGTCTATGTTAGAAGTCTATTTTTTTCTTGGATCCCAAAATTGTAGTAGTTTAATTCAAGTAAGAATTAATCTTCAATTCTGCTATATGTTTCTTTACCTAATTTATTAAAGGCACAAAATAAGAGAAAACTTTTATTTAAAGGAAATAATACCATGCGTTTATTGTTTTTAAACTTGCTTCGTGAAATACGACTGGATAAAGCTCTTCACCTGGACCAATTGCTCAACAGAAAAACATTTTCTAATGAGAGAGTATGCACTTGTTAATTAATGATTGTTTAAAACTAAGTTATAAATGATATGTATTTTTGTTATATCACATAGGTTAAAGTCTGTATGGTCAAGTGATATTTAATAGCCTTGTAATGACAAAGGTATGTTTTAATATAATTATTATAGGTTAAGTTGATATTTAACATGAAAGAAAAAATCTATAAAATATGTTTTAATTATTACATACAATTGTAGGTAGAAATTTTGTATGTTAGATACGTAAAAGAAAAATATTTAGATATTTAAAAGGTAAAATAAATATTGAAAATTATCAGAAGTAACTAAAAAAAATGCTATAACAAAATATTTCTTGTTAAAGTTTTGAAACGAATTTATACTGTATTAATTGAGGAATTTATTCCTAATTATTCTTAAATAACACATCCACTTTATTTAGTTTAAGATAGTATGCTACCAACTATTTTTGAATGTTCCTTTATTAAAATTAAAATTATTATACTTTTATTCTATGATGTCCATTGATTTCAGATGTTGATCAAAGTATACCCGGTAACATAAGTTTATTATAATCAGTGTATTTACTTATCCTGCCCAGATATAGCATTGGTATATGCTTAATATTCGCATAGGTAATAATTATAATGTATTTATTTTGTGGGATGAAAAATGATCTCCCCAAAAGCTTTGTTTTCCATGAGAGGAAGATTTTAAATATAATGTTCGGGTATGTTTATAGCCCAAGGGATCGATTCTCATAGATAGGACGATCAAGAATTTATCTAGCATTTAGTATGCTTCATTCGTTTAAATCCCAGGAGAGGATTGTATTTGGTGTGTGTTCGTTGTATGCCCAAGTAAGAGGAAAGAAACCACCAAAATATTTTAATGTAGTAGATTACTCTACAGACCTTCGTGGTTATTCCATATTCCTCATGTGAAAATAAAGATAGCTCCACCATGGAAGGTGTTGATTATTGTGCTTAATTTTGAGAGTTCAGGCAAGATAAAGGTTATATTGGAGGTGTTAGTTCCTCAAGATCCACTTTAATATAAATAGTGTGTTAGTAACTAGGATCGATATCTGTATTGTGCTGCTAAATATTGCTAGTATTTGATAAGTAAATCAATGGAGAAAGTAAGTAAAATTGCGTAATTTAAAATGCTTATTTACTGAAGGAATATTCAAATGCAATATTTAATTCTGGTTAGTAATTAAATAATACTCATATTTAAAATTATACGTATGAATAAAATTTGTATCATAACTTGGGTTAGCATTAAGTTAAATGTAAGATGGTAAGTGTAACTTCTGATAACTGGCCTATAATTAGAATAGGTTATCCCATTAAAGACCATAAATAAAGTAAATGTATTAGAAATAAATTTAATATTTTGCGTATTGCATATGATGGGATTAATCATTTAAAAAAAAAAAAAATAGTTAGTCAATAAATTTGAATAAAAGCTTCTACAAGGTTACCAAAATGTAATAAACAATGTATTGGTAATGAAATGTACTTTTAGTTAATCAATCCATATGATTGCATACAGGAGAAGTAGTAACCTCTAGTCCATAACCAAAAGAGTATACAGATTAATGTCAGTTATTTTTTATATTTTTGTATTACTATGGGATTATTGAATAAATGTTCATATATTTTTTTTTGTGATAATAATAAATTATAGTCTTGTTAAAATTTGTTGTAGATTCATTTTTTTTTGTTTTTATATGCTAAATATAAGTGTTTGCACAATATTTGCAAAACCTTTTCTTGAGTCCGAAATCATTCCAAATTCTTAAAAACTTAATATACCAGATAAATAAAGTTAAGCAGATCGGAATATGTCATTATATTTTAGTTTAATGATAATTATTTATGGAGTTGAAAACTTAAGACTAAACATTCACCTTTGTGTAAAAAAAAAAAATGAATTTATTCCCAAACCATTAACTTTGGTTGCACATTATTCCATTCCCATTTAGTTAAATTGTCTAAGTAATAAATCTTAGTTATATTATTGTGTTGTCATGGATGATGGAAGGACACAAAAAGCACCCTTGACTTTTTATTATTTTGACTGAGATTCTGAAAAAAAAAGGACTGTGTTATTCAAAATTATACGTCATTATTGAATAGAATTATCATCTCTTTAAATAATATAGCAGTTGATATGAGAGATGAAGACACATTAAATTTAAGTAAAATAAATGTTTCCTATAGCTGACCAGAATGCCAGTCATATGCGACAACACAATACTGCCGAGCATTTCCTTACATGAAACAAAGAACCCTGAGATTAATATTATTATAATTATTCTTTAAATTAATAAGTGATCAATTATTGTTGTTATTACAATCGTGGCATGGCTTAAGAGAATTGAATGTACAATTGTATTATATGAAAAGTATTTAGACCATATTGGAAAATTAATGGATATGTTGCTTTATTTTGGTTGCCGTAACAACAACTTGAAAAATTAGTGTCATGGGTGCAAATAAAATAAACTAATAAAAATATTGGGTTAGAAATAAAATAAATAAATAAAATTTCTAATAAACTAATATTAACT
>JAQFVV010008967.1:0-19506 GCA_028023455.1 Epiperipatus broadwayi | reverse complement strand
TATATATATATATATATATATATATATATATATATATATATATATATATATATATATATATATATATATATATATATTACATATACTGATACAGGTAAATAATAAGGCTGTATTTCAGTTATTACATAAAGAAGATGTCTGCCCATCCCTTGTATATGAATTAAATGGATTATATCCTGTACATGAGGGGTCAGATTGACTTTAGTTCAACATGGGTGTGACAAGAATCTCAGCCTCAGGGTGGCATTTGAGCATTTTATCATCAGATTTTCAATTAAATGGATGGTTGAAGAGTTGGAGTGTGAAGTGTATTGAAGCTTGTCCATTAAAGTATGATGATTGGCTATCTTAATAGATATGTGAGCACTTATTACATATATCTGGACCAACTGATGATTTTTGGTTTAGCATAAAATATGTATATTGGTGATTATTTATCTTTTATATCAATTTTCCTAAATTGCAGATTCTTTAATAATGGAATATGTGGTTAGATTAACCTAGATACATTTTTCAAAAAAAATAAGACTACTGGAATTTCCAAAATTATATTAATAATTTGGGATGAAATAGGAGAAAATTCTTTAAAAATGCCTGAGTTCCTATAAATTGAAATCAATTGTTTTTATTTTTATCCCAAAACATGAGTTTTGACAGAGTGTCCAAATCAACATTCCATATTCCTATATCCCATACATATGTAAAAATTTCTTGAAAATTATACAACCTTACATTGAAAGAGCTTCCAGTTGGACAAACTGATTTCATAAAATCCTAATAAATTAAAGTCTCACTGCTTATTTATTTAAAGATAATTGAAATGTTCAAGGATTAAATAATTATAGGAAAGTGATTATTACAAAACATTTTATAGACTTTGTGAGAAACATTTATCTGACACTAGAAGACATCATTAAAATTTCAACATTGTCATTAGAAAAGTAAAAAAAGTCAAAATAAAAAGATGGAGATTATTAATAAATATTAAAATGCAAGGGTTATAATAGGTGATAACAATGAAATCGTCAAATGATTTCAAAAGGCAAAATGTAAGTAGTTGATAATTTTCTTCCCATTTTTAGTTTATTTATAATAAAAAAGATTGATATACTCTTATTCTTTTCTTTACTTTCTTTGCATTTCTTCATATATTCATATATATTGCTTATAATTTCTCTCATATACACTTAAAAAGAATAAATTTGAGAAGCTCTGATGAAGACTGCTGGACAGTCAAAACTGTCAGGAAAATAAAAAAAAATTTTTTTTTTTTTTTTTTGCATTAAAGTGTATATGAGAGAAGTTATTATAAGCAATATATATGAAGAAAGAATGATGTAATTAAATAATTTAATCATGAACTAAAAATGGAATTATTTTCAATAAAATATTTAAATATTTTAAAAAGTGAACATAATAGTTTGAAAAGTTATTGGTTTATTTTGTGTTCTGTATAGATGTGAATATTGGATGCTGAAAATCAATGTTGGCAAAAAAAGAAGACTTTTGTGGATGTCATGGATTGTATAATGGAATAAGTAATTATCATATACAGCATAAACCAACGTGACACTCAATTAAATTAATCTTAACCGTCTTTTAAAGAACTAATAGTTATACTAAAACTGTCTTGTCTTGTCTCATTCATGAGGTAAAGAAATTCATTGAATATATCAATAACAAATATAATAGCTGTTAGTGTTAAAAATCGAGTCTTACAAGCAATGGGTTGATTAAATCTATGATTACAATAATACATGTGACTTTTATAAGCTGAACACCTTACATGATGTATGATTCACAAGAAATATTATTTATCGGCTAATACTATCTTAATACTTCGTAATATTAATAAGTTAATTGTAAATATTGAAATTTAAAATTTATAATAATACGATTTTTACAGGTCTTCCAAAAAACTTATGGCAAATGCTATTATTCTATAATTGCAATTAAGTAGGTTAATAATTATTAAAATACTTATGACGTTACTGTAAAAACTTGGATGAACAAACATATGCAATGTTTACATGACAATCAAGTAGACGAAACAGAATTATAATAATTTTTGAACATGGGGATACCTTACACTGTCAAAAAAAGCAATCGATTTGCAAAGAATTCATTATTAGATATAATTTTGTATGTATAAGTTGTCTTTTAATGATTAGATAGTTTTATAAAAATAATTAATTATACGTCATTCTTATATAAAAAGATTTATTATAACCTTTGATTTGTCATTAAATGTGAAGGTAAAATTGAAAATTAATATCAAATTAAAAAAAAAAAAACTGTTCAACAAAAATAAAATAAAAAAGTAAAATCAATGTTTAACCTAGTTTAAGAATAATCTCATTTCTATTTTTAAACTTTTATTCCGTTTTTTCAATGAAAATTGAAGGAGGAAAAAACTACTGACGTCTTTTCGTTTCATTTAAATTTTTAACAGAATAACAACAAAATATCAATTAGACCAAATAAATTTATATAAGGGAAATCTATACAGTATTTATAATAATATATTTTATTTCTTCTTTTCTCTTTTCCTTTTTCATTCACTTTATCATTTATTTATGAATAATTTTATCCGTTCATCTATCCATCAATCTTGATCTATCTATCTATCTATCTATCTATCTATCTATCTATCTATCTATCTATCCATCCATCCATCCATATATCTATCTATCTATCTATCTATCCATCTATCTATCTATCTATCTATCCATCCATCCATCCATCCATCCATATATCTATCTATCTATCTATCTATCTATCTATCTATCTATCTATCTATCTATCTATCTATCTATCTATCTATCTCGGTCTGTCTATATATCGATCTATCTATTTATCTAGTTATCTATCTGTTCATCATCTTTCTGGCTGCTTATTCGACTACATACTTATTCTTTCTGGCTATCTTTTTTGCCTGGCACTTCCTGGCAACTTATCTAATTACCTACATACCCATCATTAAATCTAATTATTTATAAATAATTTTTATGTATGTGTTGTTAAAAAATGATGTTATAAATTATCTAAAACTTAGACTTAAATGGTTGTTTAACTTTAAAAAAAAAAAAATTATGATGTTAAAAAACAAGAAAATAGACCATTAAGTATATCATTTGAAATCTAGATAAAATAATATAAGGTCTGTATTATATAATTAATTTGCTTTAATTTCATAAAATCAGTATACTACAAATAAAATTTTATTAATATAGACTATTTTATTGCTATAAATCTTGCTATCCTGATTTTTTTTAAAAAGTTAACATCTCAAAGAAATTGAAATTTTATTTTGACAAATTAAGAAAAAAACATGGTTCAGAGATTTAACAACTATCAACAGAAATGTACTAAACATTATAAGGTACTTATCTATTAGTCCTCTGAAACAGCACATAATAGACCTGTTGCATCTTTTCACACCATGATAAATGTGTAACATTGCAATTAGATCAAATAAATCCAACTAGATATGATCTTCTATGAAAGCATGTTTTTATCCATGATCTCTGATCTGGAAACAAAATTTTTTTTTTTCCAAAGCCAATTTTTTTGCCCAGTTTTTGTTTAAGATTTCATTCTGACAACAACTTGATTTCAATTGCATTGCAGGTTTTTCCATGTGTTTTTTAATCCAATCTGGTAAGAAATTTTTTTTTTTTCCAAAAACCATTTTGGGCCAGTTTTTGGGCAAGATTTTAATCTGATAATAGCTTAATTTCACTTGCCTTGCATTTTTTCTTCGTAGTTATTGTCCATTTTAAAATTCAATGTTGCTTAATTTATTTGATTTAAAGTGATTAAATAACTGTACTTTCCCAAAACATTGAAAGACTTTGATATTCAGCAAAATGGCATAATAAGCAACAACGATGAACATCATGGCAACACCTGGTTTCATATATATGGCCAAATTCATTTGCATAATGAACAAAATCAAAGGTAATTGGCCACAAACATGAATTAATAATAAAAGGTTTGTCTTTTTTATTGAACTTATTTAACTACTTTTAAATTAGTCTTAATATTTAAAAAAATTGCATATGCTATAGTTTAATAACCATTAAAATAAACACTAACTTAAAAGGAGTTTATTATATATTGAACCACCTTACCTTATTTACCTGTTTTATAAAAGAAATCATTGGTTATACAGGGTTGCATATATATATATATATATATATATATATGACTATAGATATATATATATATTCACACATATATGTACACTATCTTATTTTTTTCTTTAGCATAACCAAATCACAGCATCAGACAAATAAGTAAATAATAAAGTATTCGAAAACCATAACAATATTTTGCTTATCTTAAATTCCAGGTTTTAACAATAAACCTCAATATTAACATTACTATTAACTAAGTTTAGCTAGCATTATTATATCTAAAGCAGGTTTTATTTATGGACAGTTCACAAACTAATTTGCTAACATACTCCTTTAATTAAAACAAATGCAATACTAATTAACCATCATTTCCCCTTCTTATTACTTATGTATTCTTTTGGAGTAATATATTTAGGCAATATATATTGCTGTTTGCAAATAGACAGATAAAACTAAATTAGCACACATTAAGCCTATAAAAGAATTGCTGAGTCTGCTTTTTTTGTTTTAAATAACAAAGCATTTAATACAAATAATAAAAAAAACAATAAAGTATACATTATAGCTACTTCTATTTCCATCCCCTTTCTTATCATTTTAACCATATATTTAATACAAATAAAAATGTATATTAATCAAAAACTATTGCAGTAACAATAAAAATAATAATATTTTTTTTTTTAAATTAACAGCAGTTGAACATGGTTAAGAAATTAACCAAAAGTATTATGCATTGAAAGACTGTATATAATAGTTAATTACCATTACATTTATTATTATTATAACCATACATTTATACAAAATAATAATAATACAAAGATTTCAAAATATTAATTAAAATATATAACACAATATCTAATGTTAAATTAAGTAACTCATAAGCAAATTTCTAGGTTCATTTAAGTTCATACAATTTTAAGAAATAGAAATAAAAAGGCTTTTTAATCAAATAATTGTTTTTCATATAAATATTTACACAATGTCTTACTGTGTTTTTTTTCTTTTATTACTTCATGATATTGTCATAGATTTACATTCTGTTGTATGTTTCTTTTTGGGTAGCACAAGTCACTCTTATGTAATGATATTGCAGCTCTGGACTTTGTTGTTTTGGATGTCAACAGTAAGCTAAGGATATAGGCAGTTCTCAGTTCACCTCTGTTGAGAGCTTCATTCCTACAGTAGGTAATTTGATTGGACAATGACAGAAATAATTAGATCTAGCTCTTCATGTATAATATTTTACAGATATACATGAAGGCTTTTGTATTAATAATTAAATATCAGTTTTCAGCTTGCAATAATTATTTTTTCAGTCTTTTCACATTTGAAAGAGTTTGAATTAGACTACAGCTGCATACAAATTTGTTAACTGACCACTAAATATATCAGCTGCAATAATCCAATGTATGACTTAATTTTAGTATTATATATTTTCTCTATGGGGTTTGCTATTTTTCTCTCACTTAAACCTTTACATAAAGAAGCAGATATTTTTTGTTTTGTTTTATAAAGCATGGATTTTAAGTCCTTCAAAAAAATACTTAAAATGCCAAAATACACTTCTTACATGCTAAGAATTAATATGTATTATTTCATTTTCAAAAGATCAAAACTAATTTTTTACTTTTTTTTTCTTTTAATTGGACATACTAGTCTTCCATTTTTAATTAAACTAATCTTAATCTTTTGTTTATAAATAAGACATTTTTGTTAATTATTCATATCAAACTAAGTTTTAGTCTTTTATTTATAAATAACATTTTAGTTTAACTATTTGTGATTAAACTAAGTTTTAATCTTTTACATAAACTTTTGAATTCTCTGAGTAGAGTAAAAAGAATAGAATAATAATATATATATTATCCAGTTTGAACATATTTTTCTCTTTAATCTATTTTTTTTCTTTTTTTCATCAATCTTTATGTAACTCCTACATTTCAGTGCACTTTATACCTGTACATTGTACAATATATATATTAAATAAGCATTTATTTTTATAGCGCTATGTAATTTAAAGTGAGTGGTCTATCCTCATGCTTTCATTTCCAGTACTTAAAATTTTTCCATATATAAGCATTTGAGTTGGAAAGAATAAGTGGATTCATTTTATTCTTTCCTAAATACAATATCTTGTGTTGGGAGTGAAAGTATTCATTTATTATTAACACTCATAAAAAGCGCATGCACAATAGCTTGAAAAGGCTGATCTTTAATGTATTACAATTTATAAAACATAGCGCTATAAAAATAAATGCTTATTTACATATGTTTAAGTTTCAGTTGAGAGTGACGTTTAGTAAATTCTAGATAATTTTGTCGATGTCATTCATTCAGACATTGTAAACAGTAATTTAAAGTGAGTGGTCCATCTTCATGTTTTCATTTCCAGTACTTAAGATTTGCCCATATATAAGCATTTGGGTTGGAAAGAACAAGTGGATTAATTTTGTTCTTTCATAAATACTATATCTTGTTTTGGGAATGAGAGTATTCATTTATTATTAACACTCAAAAAAAGTGCATGCACAATAGCTTGAAAAGTCTGATCTTTAATGTATTACAATATATATTAAACTATTTTTAACAATTTCATTTATGTGGCCACAAATTATGGGCTTGTATTTGCAAATTACTGATTGTCCGCTTCAACTTATGAGAACATGAAAACCATATAAACTATGCATGTATACTTTGTGACATTCGATTCATAAGCAATTTTCCTTTCAGAGATTGTAATTTTTATTTCTTTACAATAAAAAATAGTGATTTTATGATTTTTCCAAATACTCCTTTTTTTTCCTTTTTGTTATTCATATGGTTTCATAAGAATTTACATTCATATCAACCCATCATCATTTGCTCCTGTCCCATTGTGGCCTGACCTTTGGGTTACAATTTGGGTGGATATTTTTAGTACCATAATTTGTGGCTGAAGAATTTTAAACTCATTAGTACTTACTTTTAACATTAGGGTATAGGGAAATTTAAAATGGCAACAGTGTGATGAAATAATACAAAATATTATTTGTTAATAAATCAAATAGTGAGTCATAGAATCATTGCATGATTTTTTGATTAATTCATGGAGGAAACTTTTAATAGGATCCTAGATGATGGATATAATTTCATAATATCAATAATATTTTATCTTAAAATTTCAATACCTTTGTAAGTCATAATGTCAAAAAAATTAAGAGACTACATCCCATAAATAAATCAATGAAATTCACCAATAATGGTTTATAGTATTGAGTAACTTTGTTATTATCATGTGAAAAAAGGTTTTATTTAGGACAGGTGAGAACAATGCCAACACCAACGAGTGAATGTGTTGGCAACTTTAGAATAGCAATATATCTTATTATATTTGAGTACTTATTAATATATTTTTTTAGAATAAAATTTATATATTTGTTATTACTAACACCTAAATTTAAGATGGAAGATACAAATGTAAAGATATCAGCTTTAACTTTTAGAGAAGTTCCAAAAATTTAGTCAGAAGTTTGATTCTAAAATTGAAACATGCCAAAAAGAATTAAAAGATGATCTTAATAATAAAATTGATGTTTCTCAAGGAAAATTAAAAGAGGACCATATAATGGAAATAATGAGAAATAAGTTGCTTCATGAATTAATTTCAATAAACTTAATGAGTGGATAGAAGTATCTGAAACAAACTGTAAAGAAGCCCAAAAAGTATGATGAGGAACTTGATAAAATTAGGGCTAGTTTGAAGAATTACTGAAAAGAATCTGCCATTAAAGTCAATAATTTAGAAGAAAAATTACAGAAAACTAGTTTTTAATTAAAAGATCATCATAACATAAATAATAGTATCAATCAAATTGAAAGTCAGTCTAATAAAATGGTAGATAAGTTTAATCAGTATCTTGGTATAAAATATAGTAAGGTTGATGAGGACCATGACAATTTAGAAAATAAATTATTATTATATGAAAATGACTTTAAAGCTCATGTCCACTAAATAAACAAAGATCTCCAAATCCAAAATAAGATCAAATTGGATGACATTAAAAGAGGGATGGAGGAAAGAGTAAAGGAATCCAAATCTGAACTAAAGGAAGATGTTAAAGAAATATGTTGGAAGTTCAAAAAGTGGTCTGAACAAATAATTGAGCACAGCCAAAGTATATCTGAGAAACTGAAAGTTTTGCAAGGAGATAGATGGTAGGCAACTAAATTAGTGAATAGGATTGAAAAGTTATATAGAGGAAAAATCAACAAATAGACATACATTCTTACATACATAAAATAAATAATAAAATCAAAGAGATGCAAGCAAGCAATGATGAAAATATAAATATTTCAAATACTAAGTTTAAAAGTACATTAAATAAAGAAGCAAAAATATACATGTCTGATAATTTAAAGGTTGAGTATGATCATATGCATTCCATCTGAAATAAGACTGAATAGAAATTTTTAAGTAACAATCATCAGCTAGTACAGCATTTAGAATCAGAAAGATATACACAAAGGGATCCACAGTCTTAAAATTTATTAAGGTTAATGTATTCAAAGGAGAGTTTTATGATAACCAATTGAATACCTGCACAGCTTGGAAGAGCTATTTGAGTAAAACCATCTCAGAGAAAGAGAAAAAGTAGCTATTTCCAGAAATCACTTGTATGTCACAGCCAAAGACTGGTGGTAATTCTTGTTTGACAAATCCCAAACATATGAAAACACATTTAAACATGATGATCTTTTTGGACAAAGATCATCAAAACAACATGCATTATCATGCATAGCAGGAAAAATACACTGCTAATAAAGGAAGTTATAGCCAATTTTTCAGAATCCAAGCAATAAAGTCAAAACTTTAACTGCTTTCTCCTTATCAGAGTAGCAAATTATTAGAATTTTATATCATAACTTACCAAAATACATAGAAGAGACCTTCAGTGCTGCTGAGAGAAATACCATTGAGAGGAATTTTAGATTCCATGGAAACAAGAGAGAAGCTATGGAAATAAATATAAATCTTCCTTGGAATTATCCTACTATTTTTTTGCAAATATTAATAAAGCTGTGATGAACAGCCCCATTCCAAATAAAATTAAGATAAGCACTAAGAATCATCATGTCATTAGACAAGCACATATAGTTGTAATAAATTAAGAGAAAGATAACCAATTGAAAATATTAGAGATGCAGGTAAAAATCCTGCTGATGGAGTTCAAACAACTCCTAAGAAATTATTAGATACCAAAGTTAAACACCATCCAATAAACTATTTTATGATGCCCCAAAATTACTGAACATATTACATTTAGAACAAATATAATAAGTCACACACCCTACAATGTTATTTATGAAAATATGCTTAGATAAGAGAGAGCAGTATCAATAAATTAAATTAAATTGTTTATTAATGGAACAAAATTATACACCCCAAAATCACCCAATTAAAAGAGGAATTTTTTTTCCTTTCAACTTCATTAACCTCTATAGTTTATTTCAATTAGTTCAATTATTTCAACTGTCTAAATTATAATGGTTCTTATTTACATAACTCCTCTATTATTCATTGAAAAAAGATATATTTTTATAGCTCATAAATAAAGTCTCTAAATGATGAGCCATCTTTCCAAAACACTAATTTCTTTAATTGTCTTCCTTTTATGATTTAATATTATATTTTGAACAATAATCAATTAAGTTAATTAGTTGGTTTGTTTTTATTTTACATCAATTAATTCTTTTTCTCTTTAATTATAAAATATATGAAATTTTGGTACAACCATATTTAAATTAAACTAATGCTAAATTTGATAAAACGATTTTACTTTTTGACTTTTAAAAGCCTTATATTTATGGATCTTATTTTTATTTTAAAATATGATTCCCAAATTCAAAAATTCATATGAATGATACATAAAATAGAAGTTGCCTATAGTTACACATCTTATGCATATTTATTCAATGTTATGCAGAGATACATATTTTTTTCTTATAAATCAAATTTTGACACCTTTTCCTTTTACATAAATTGCTATATGTCATTATGGTTCTTTACACAGCTGATTCAGAAATTGAAATAATATTTATTGTTTGTTTTTCTGTGTTATCAAGTGTAAACATTTTAAATAACTTAATCCTGCAGATTTGCTATTCATTTTACTTTTATATTTAAATTTTTCAGTTGTCTTTAATATCTTCTATTCTATATATATTGCTTATAATAACTCTTCTCATATACACTTTAATGCAATTTTTTTTAAATAAAACTTCTTTATTTTTCTGACAGTTTAAAAAGTAGAGGAAATTGAGAAAGCTCTGATGAAGACTGCTGGACAGTCAAAACTGTCAGGAAAGTAAAGAAATTGTATTTAAAAAATGTTTGCAATAAAGTGTATATGGGAAGAGTTATTATAAGCAATATATATATATATATATATATATATATATATATATATATATATATATATATATATATATATATATATATATATATATATATGAGAAAATGCAAAGAAAGTAAAGGAGAAAAATAAGAGTATATACTTCTAATATCTTCCATTTTAGATACCCTGATGAGTTATGTACTTTTGAAATTTGATTTATCCAATCATGATATATACATTTTAGCACCTTCTTTTTATTAAATTAATCAACTGTTTTGCAATCTATCATTATCCAACCACTCTTATAGCTTAATAAAAGAAATCACTTTTATCTCTTTTATTTCTTATAACATTATCAAATATAGACAAAGATGTTTGCCAACTTCAACACTACATAATGGAGATTTTATTTAAAGCCTGGATCAATTTAACTTTAACCAATCTTCATAAGACAGAATCTTTCATTTCCTTGCAACTTTATAATTCATAATGAACATGTAATGGAATATTAAAATGGTATTTACTTCATATATAATAATTACTAAAATGTGATAACATCTAGCACCCTCTTTTTATTAAATTAATTAACAATCTCACAATGTGTCTCAACTATTTCTAGCTGATTACCATGATCATAAGAATTTAAGAAGCAGATGGAAAGTGAAACTATTTTCATCTGATAAAGGCAGTTGGGTAATGACATATTGTGAGATACTATATTAATTTAATAAAAAAAGAAACTAGCAGTTAGGTAATAATTAGTACATATTAAACAAATATTATTCTATCACATAGTTATGAGGAATAAAATAATCACAACTGTATTAAAATAAATATTCTGATATTTGATATGGTAAGACTAAATAATCTCCGAATCTTAAATATCATGTCCATTAAGTAATGTTAAATCTTGCAAACAACAATGTCTTCATTTTAATGTGTTTATAAAAAAGGAGATGGAGGTGATCGAATTTTTTCATGATAAAGATGATTAGATGAAGAAGTACTGTGAGTTGCTCATCTGAATAAATGAAGAAAAGTTGCTACAAGTTAATATTGGCTCTTAGTAATTGTTACATACTAAATAATATATACATATTCACAGGCTTGGACAGAAAAAAAATAATAATAAATTTCTAAAGTACTTAAATATTTATTTTCCAATCAAATCACTTTCCACAATTTTTCATATTTTTGTCTTTGCTGTCTTTGAAACGTCTTAACTTACAAATTTGTCAACCATCGTCATAGGTCTATGTTATTTTGTTTTAAAAGTTGAATGTTAATTAAAATCCACCTACATAATTATGTTTTCAATAAATTAAAATGATAAGATAGATAGATAGATAGATAGATAGATAGATAGATAGATAGATAGATAGATAGATAGATAGATAGATAGATAGATAGATAGATAGATAGATAGATAGATAGATAGATAGATAGATAGATAGATAGATAGATAGATAGATAGATAGATAGATAGATAGATAGATAGATAGATAGATAGATAGATAGATAGATAGATCAGATTATTAAATAAGTTATACAAACAAATTTAGAGCAAGTTGATTAAAAATGCAATATATTTGTCACATAAGTCTTAGGACATCATATTAATACGCATGCAGATAGTTTTCCAATATATATGATATTGTATTACACCAATTTCATATTTAATCAGATTCTATTTTATGCTGTACTGAATTCTAATTTTATATTTTTAAAAGTTAATGCATTGAAACTAAAATTTGACTAAAATACCTAATTGTTATTTTAATTAAAAAATAAAATAAACATCCTTCAGATGAGTTATATAAAATATATTTTTATCAAATCATTGGGTTAATGTTAATTTTTTAATTTTTAGATCAACCTGGGTGTGAGGAGAATGCCAGCATCAGTGTGGACTTTGGGCGTTCCATCGTCAGATTTTCAATAGGATGGATGGTTGAAGAGTTGGAGGGTGGAGTTGATTAAAGTCTATCTATTAAAGTATAAAGATTGGTTATCTTAATATTAATCTGAGCACTTATTGTATATATGTGTAGAGATGATAATCTGGACCAACTGTTAAGTGCTGGTTTAGTACGAAATATGTATATTGGTGATTATTTATCTTTTAAGCATATATGTGGTAAAGTGTATCAGTGTATGAGATAGTTTGCAGAATTGAGGGTCGTGTGAATGTCTGAGTTCAAATTATCTTATATATTACATTGTTTGCACAGGTATATATTTAGCTTGTATGTTAGATATTAACGTTACGTTTTACAATTTTTTTTATTTCCACCTTCATCATAAAATTAGTGGTAATCTTATATTTGTTTATGTATAAATGGATAGTTTTTTTTAATGTCCTCGTGTTATGAATTGATAAAATAATTTAAAATATTTGCATAAAATTAAAAACTTTTTAATTAAAACTAAGTAAAAAAATCTTTTATTCATTAATATATACATAATAGGAAAGAAAAATTACAAATTAATTCATTAACAGTGAGAAAATAAGATATACGCGCGTTAATAGGATTAACAAAAATGCAAATGATAGATTAAATAAGAAATATTTTTTAATTTCTTTAGAAATAAAAATGACTAATTAACATTAAAAACATGTCTCACAAACATGATATTTATATTTAAATCCTTTTTTGTCTGATCAAAAAAAAAAATGAAAGTAAGAAAAATTTAAAAATTTACATAATTCCAAGACTTAAATAAAATAGGAAATTTAACAAAAATATATAAATTAATGGAAATTTATAGTTTATATTCACTCGGAAAAATTATTACATTGCAGAGTTGTACTCAAATTTTTAACTATTGGTAAGATAGAAAATTAAAATATTTTTTGGCAATGTTTTATTAACTATTTGTAATCAGAGCATGGATATACTTAGTCAAAATAAGAGTCATAGATCACATGACCCAATTCTCTTAAGCTTGTAAGATATAATAAAATGCTGGCTTTGGGTTCATATTTTTAGATCTAGTGTCTGAACCTATCCTAGCACTTCTCTGAGGAGTGCCAAAGCATGAAATCATGGTCAGAGGTTTGGGGGATGGGGGGGTCCTGACAGAGATATTTTAAATGCTGGCTCTGGCTAAGCATTTATCACAAAGCTTGTTGAGGAATTGACAATCCTCATGATTATGGATTATACATATTTTATTATTTTGATTTTTTAGTTTATTATAATGAAGAAACAAAACCTTAATTATTTTGACTTTTTAAAATATTTTCTGAAATAAATTATTTTCAGTATTATGTTTTATATGTGCAATTGTGTCATATTCTTTAGTTAATTGTTTAGAATATCATTCATTTGCATATTTAATCTTTGTTGCATTGATATAAGCCTCCATTGATAATTCTTTAGATTGACAGATTTATTATTCATTAAATGTAATTTTATTATATTAAAAATAAATAGGTGTCAAGCGTTGGTGGTCAAGAGGCCAGCACAGCTGCCTTCCATGCAGTTGTCCTGGGTTAGCAGGTTCGCTTCCTGGCCAATGCTATGACACATGAAAAAAAATAGGTTCAATGCATGATAGTTGAAGAACATGGTATTGATTTTATCACAAACACTACATATAAATGCTATTTAATTAACATGAAAATATTATGTATACACTATTAGTACACAATAACTTTACAATGTTTGGTAAAATGCTATAAGTGAAATTATTTTGGATCCATGATAACATACTTTGATTTTCATGATTGTTTTTATTTTACATGATTTTTTTTTGTCTTTTCTAAATGCTTTTTGCAATTGTGATGCAGTTTCTTGAAATGAGTCTCCTTTTATTGGCATTTTACTTTTTTCAACTGTAATTTTTTTTTCTTCTAGAAATCATTTCAATTTGTGAAATGGATAAGGTGGTTAGTTTAGATATACTAATCTATCACCAGTTATATTTTTATTTAATTTTTTTTTCATTTACACTTTATTACATGCGTATTTAAATATCATTGTAGCTCATGACAGGGACCACTAGACGTTAAAAACTATAAGGAAAGAAAATAAAATTAACTATAAAAATATATTGCATTGAATAAAATGAAAAAGAAAAAAGTTATCAAATATATTTGTTAATAAAATCAATACAGTAAGATTAAGAAGACACATATCCATTAATGAAAGTTTTATATCAAGGATCACCATTTGCTGTCTCATTAACTCTGCTATTAAAACATCTAGATAAAGTTTAAACCAGATTTACACAAACTATTTGAGCATAATGAGAAAAAAACAGTTTTTTTTACAATAACAGCAGTACCAATTTCTTTTCCATAGTTATACAAACAATAAAAATTAAAAAAATCACTCGCCAGGCTTGCTATATTTTGTATGGTGAGGATTTGATAGTTTTTCCATAATTGTTTTATTATCTTCCTAAGAATAACTAAATATTTAGTTACTGACCAATATTAGATAGATATCTTGGCTAGTACACAGATATCTGAAAAATGTAAACCTGATTGAAATGTAAAAAAAAAATCTCATGCAAATCAGACTATCATGTGATTCACCAAATGTTAATAAAGGCTTTCAACTTCTGAATCTTTTTTTTAAAAAACTGCTGTTTCTTTTATGATTCAAAATTTGTGAAAATATCTGTAGATGTAAATATTCTATTCTTTTTATAAATAAAATTTTATTTAAAAGGAAAAATATAATAGCATCGTTTACAATTAGAAAGCAGTGAATTTATATTAATTCGCCTTGTTTTTACACCTTTTTTTAGAAAGAGACACTTAGACATTAACGTTTTTATTTGTTTCTAGGGGTTTCAAACCTCTCCCATGCATTTAATTGCTTACTGACTTAAACGACACCTCGCTCGTAATCATGAGATGTACTTACTAAGATACAATTTAATAAAAGTTTTATTTTACATTAAATTTGAATATCTGAAAATCGTAAATTGATGTCAAAAATATATATTATGTAATTCTCTGATGACGAATTTAATTCTAAATTTAACCTGACTAACATGACTAAAAAAAATTGTAAAAGAAAATAAATGAAAAGGAAGTTTGAATGAATAAGAAAAAATATTTAAAAGTAATCTATAAATAGTTCAAGGATTTTGTGGATTGTCTCTGAAACTTTTTCTTTTTTTATAATCAGTGCCTTTTCTTAATCATATATAATATATAAAGAAAATTTATTGCTATCTAGTGAATTTCCAACTATTGACATTTAAAATAAAAATACGTTTTAAAAAAAGACTTGTCATTTCTTTGTAAAGTCGTTTTTATTATTTAATAATCTAGTTGTCATCTTTTGTGTAAATATGTATGCGTGTTTGTCTTTTATTATCTTTACCGTTCAATAGTTGTCATTTTATACGTTTATGTTTGCTTTAGTTATCTTTACAATGTATATTTGTATTATTCATTTGAAGTAATTTCAAATATGAAATTGATAGTTTTGTTCATAAAGAATATATATATATATGCGCATATATATATATACGCATATTAAGGAGAAGATCTGTATCAGTAAAATATACTTTAGTTAGTGACGTTCGCTCTGTTAAGGGGTGTGAATGATAGGTATTTAAAGAATTTGGATTTTTTTTTCATCTCTTTTGTTGCAAAATCATGAATACTGCTAAATATTTTTTTTAAAATCAGAATTGTGTGTTATGAATTCATTCTAACTCATCTAAGCTCTCTCTTGAATAATGGACTTGTCCTTATCACAATATTATCAAGATTCGATTTAAGTTACAATAAAACTGACCCGTGAAATAATAATAAAAGAAAATAAGTAACATATAGTGCAAACAGTGCAATTTAAAAACTAAGTCAGTGAATTTGAACACTTCTAGTATGGATGGGAATCTTGTTGCATATTAAAATTTTTTGAAAGGGAAATTATATAACATTAGGCAACTTTTAGATGTTCAGACATTAGACAAATATCAGATATTGATTGGCAATAAACATTCTGTCCATTATATAGTAGAATGCAATACGTCATGTTCTAACCTGGAGCAGGAAACTTCTGGAAACAATCATTGCTATATTGCACACAAGGCAAGCCATACATTGGCTAGAAGGGTTATGGTTCTAAAACAAACTTTCCAAACATTATCTGTATTAAACTAGTGTATCTAAATGTTTGTATACATCTTGTGGTGTAAATACATATAAAAAAAAAAACATTATTTCCAGGCAGTGTATAGCAAAACCCTTGAGAATTGGCATAGGCTTAGCTGGATTTACCTTTACCTTTAAAGGTTTAGATCTTTGTCATTGGAAAGAACAATTGAAAAATAGCTGTATTCATATGTCAATAAAAATAAAACATGCTAACAATTGCTCAGTTAATGAAAAGTTGGAGAATTTTTGTTCTTATGTAGTGAAAAAAGAAAAAAAATCAAAATAGTAAGTCTGATTTCCTAAAAGAGTTTTATGGTAACAATCCTTAAAATTGGCCAACATATATGGATCCAGGTCTATTCTTTTTTAAAGTGAAAAAAGTCAAGTCAGAGTTAAAATTTAAAAAAAAAAAATGTAAGCATTTGTGATTCTTTAATATATGAAATCCTACAGGCTCAATCAGCCACTATTCATCCTTCTGAGTTAGATTCAATACAGAAATATCTCTCCTAGTGGTTTATTTCTCTTAAAAAATCTTTAACTACAATTATAACTTTGACCTCCATATTCACGGGAAGGAGAAAGTGACTAAGGATTGTGCCACAAAACTTAGAAAGCTATCATTAAACTGCAAACTATAGTTGAGTCTGTAGAAAGTCAGATGGTTCCATTAAAAAAAAATATTTTGGTATTAATGTTGTTGATCTGAAAACTGAGTCAGATGAATATCCAGCTGAGAAAAATAAAAAATAGAGGATCTTAAGCTTAAAATATGAAAATCTGTCAGAATAAATCAGCAAAAATAAATTTAAATGTTTGCATACAGACTGCAATTCATACTAAACTTAACATTAGTTATCATTTAATTCTACTTTGTTATTGGCTATTGTTTGGGAATTTTAAACTGAACTTTTTCCCAATCATTAATTACATTCCTGCAGGTCACTTAATAGTAGACTTCAAGACTTGCTATTTTTTGCATTGTTAGCTGGACTTCTTTTTTTTTGCAATCAATCAAATTTAATGATTGGGCTTATGAAACCTGGATCTCGCACTTATCTTAATCATGAATATCTGCTTACCTATATTTCTTACTGCCATTGACAAAATTATTTTGTTTTTATTGGATATCTGATACAAGACTTTTATGCTTGCTTGATGTTTACTCATATTTGAGTAGGTGTATGTTCTATCTTCAGATGTTTTTTTTTTTATGAGCAATGCTCATGGATTGTTTTCTATTTCTATATGCATAAACATTTCTGCAAGAGTTTTGCTTATATCTGGATTTGAAATAGTATGTTGTACTAATAACATCATTGCCAAAAAGATGTTTCCTTTATCAGTATTCTGTAGTATATATATATTGACATTCCTATTATTAAATAGTGGTGTGAATGATAATAATAAAATAGATTATTTGTTTTGGGACATGATTGTAGATATATGTAGTGGAATATTGTATAAGAAGGGTGGACTATAGGAGGGGTCTAGAAATAGAATATTAAATACTGCCTACACTGAAGTAGAATATGAGTCAAATTTCCAGGATAGTCTATATAAAATAGTGTCCTGAAGAATTAATGAAGAATTAGCTGAGTAAATTTTTGCAATGCTCATGTAATTTATAGAAGAAATAGGAGGATTTTCAATAAAGAAATGATTGTCTAAGTACAGTAAGTGCTTATTAGAGAAGCCACGGTAGAATTGGGACAAGTCCATTAATCAAATGGTTACCTAACAAAATAACACATCATAATAAATGAAACCTTTAACCTTTTATTAAGATAATAGCCAATAAATCAATGACTCATCTTTCTAAAGTTAGGATAAATATTAATATATTATGCATCAAAGGTAAAGCTGAAAATTTGAAGGATTATATGGATTTTCTAGTTGAGTCTGGACACAGTTGTCCGCAATTAATTAATACATGACTGAAACAAATATTGTAGATAGTGTAATATTTACTAGAATAAACAACTTTCTGAATAAAATACTGAGATCTAATATTATAAGAGAAAATGATTTATGTAGTTTTTTTATTAACTGATGTCGCTTATGTATTATTGTGCCTTTATCAATTAATATTATTTATAAATGATGGAGCATTGTGTATTTTCCCATTTTTAATTGTTGGTTTCATATCAGAAACATTGATAATGTTATCAGCTGTGTTCTTATCACTAATGCTGAGAATAGTTTGTTCTATTGCATTCTTGCTTAACTCTGTCCTTATTGGGTGGATTTTTTAGTTTATGCATTGATGCATGGAAGTGGCAATCATATTGCATTGTGGTCATAGAAATTCGAGTGCTATCATGTGCTCTCTTTGTCATGGAAAGTCTTCAAATTATTCGGAATAACATGACTTCTCAGTATGAGCCTTACATAGGTATATCATTTGATTTATTGACTTTAAATTCTTAGAAGTTGTTATAAATTGAGATTCAATGTTTTAGATAAATCAGATAGAGGTCATTTACTGTTCAAAATAGTTTTATAAGCCTATATTACAGTTAACATAGGTATTTTGTAATAGACCAATTATATGATTTTGATGTTGATTTATATTATAAGTATATATTTATCTACTGTTATAATTATGTTTTTTTTAGTCTACTTTTTTGTTCTTGGTTAAAGATTTCCAATATTGTAGCTTTGGTTTGATTTTATCTATGGAAACCCACATTTGTATATGTTTAATGCACTTTGCGAAAAGCAAATAGAAATCTTTTTTGCATTGTTAATTGTTAGTATAATAAATCTATCCATGAAGAAGTGTTTAAAAGAGTTGAAAAGTTTTCTTGGAATTTTAGCATTGAATCATTCAGTTATCATCCATACCCTATCATAAAAAAGTAATGAC